>CANYCX010112260.1:0-11548 GCA_948193385.1 Breynia disticha f. nivosa
GGGGAAGTGGTTCCCCGCAGGTTCCAGGTTCTATTGTCATCTCTAGTAGGAGTAGGACCACAAATTGAAGTGTTTGCAGTTGAATTGATGAATGAAGGTGGATTTAGTTGGATTTTGATGTTATTTGCCAACTAGTTTAGGTATTTGGTAAGATGCCACAATTGTTTCGATACATGAATGTTAAAGAGCTTCTTGTTTCAGTCAAATGGAAGCAAAGCAAATCTAGTTGTTAACCTCCACCAAATCATCATCATTCACTAAATTCAACTCGAGGTGGTAATTCGATTTAACGGAACATAATTGTGTAAGTGATTTTTCTATCAAATATCATTATTTATAACATAAACATTATAAAAATTAAATTCGTATAATTTATATCGTATACTTATTAATTGTGTTATCGAATAAGAATTTATCAGCTCTAATTTCTACCATGTGCAGCTAATCTTTACCCCTACTTGGAAACATTAACATTCCTCTTTTGGGCGCGGGAGATCCATATCTTTTTTGTCAATATGTGATGTGAATAGGGTTGTGTTGTTTTGAACTTGCTTAAAATTTCATGAGTTCAAACTCATTCCGAACTTGTTCGAATGGTGATGGCAACTATGCACAATTCTCAGCTTTCAATCACAAGCTCCACACGACTTAATTTGAAGTTAAGTTCCAACATCATCTCAAGTTATCAAACTCACTCTCATTCATTTAATCCAAAACCAAAGTAACCAAAAAGAGTTTGATACAATCAGTTAAATGAATCTTTTCTCAGACAACTTATAAATAAACAGCAAACTAGAATTACAGTTCTACACAGTCCACAAACAAAGAGTACCAAATTTCTCACATCTACATAAATTACTAAAGAAGAAACAGCAACACATCGTGTAGTATATATTATCAGCACACTACAACCACTCTGCTGTAACAAATGTAGGTATATCCATCCGTCGCGAAATGCGAAACACCAACACAAAATTGTGGATGCAAGTAATCACGCGTCTTGTCGTTGTCCAACTCTCGTCGTCAATTTTCAGTTTTTTTGGTGAAACAGTGGCAAACGAAGAACGTATAAGGTCACAACTAGGTATTATGATACATGCCTTTCAGCCACTGGAGAAAAAAATTACCTCCAAGTTAGCAAAACAAGGCAATGATATGGCAGTCCTGAAGCTCGGTAAGTGGTAGAGAAAATTTTCTTGACAGTGGCTAGGTTCTAATTCATCATCCCCATCTCTTGGGAAAAGGACCTCGTCGACTCCGATATGGGTGACGGGGTTCTGAATGAGAATTATTTTCTGCAAATCCCCTAGCTCTTCCTTCTCTTCCTGTAGGATGTCTATCTATTCGACCCTCGGATCTAGGAGAACTTAAACGCTTAGTTTGTTTCTCCTCATATTGTAGTGGTTGAATCCCCTGCAAGTCGGGCTCGGGCACATGGCCATTAGGTTGTTTTGTTACATCCATTTTTCTAAAGGTTATTGATATCCTAAAAAGAACACACAAGTCATGAGACTAGGTTAGTTGGTTATTTTGAAACTCTGAAAACATAAACAACCACCACTAGCAAAATCATAAACAGGATTTCAATTCGTACCTTTTCATAGGAACTGAAGGCACGCAGTGTTTAGCCACATCTGCTCCATTTCCATTTAAAACAAGAACGGAACTGCAAAGAACAAATACGAACATCATTCAAATTCTAAATTACAAAAGATGACAAAATCAAATAAATGGAGAAGAAACTAAGCCAAATCATATGACACGACGGGTTAGAAATTAGACTTACCCCACAGGCAGGGAGATAGAAAATTCTCCACTAAATTCACCAGGACCCAAAATCTTTAAGTCTGATCCAAATACTATTTTGCACTGACTAAGAAAAGATACCGTGCAGAATGGACGAACAAAATCATTGTTGTCAATATGGGGTGGTATACAATCTCCTTCATCGTAAATGTTGACAATACAGCTATCAGGCACACAAGTTGGAGGGAGAACGTGCCATTTGATTAGTCTTCGAATTATCACTTTGAAAAGGGGAGGCAAAGGATCCACGGTATCATCACGTAGAATACCGGGTGGGTTACCATTTTTGTCCTGCCAAAAGAACAGTAAAATTCTACAAGTCAATATCATTGAACTACAAATTACAATGGCTGTAGAATCACATAAAAACAATGTGTTTGTAATTGGGCAGGAAGAACATACTGTTGCATAATTGTAACAGCATCCAAATTGGATAGTCACACGCCCTTTACCTCTCATCCACTTCCGTGGAGCCGAATATGTTCTTTCTGCAAGACAAGAACCCAAAACTTCAGCAAATGACAAAAAAACAAACAAGCTACTTCAAGGATATATCCACTAAGAAAACAGCACATATATATCCACTAAGAAAAAGCAAGAATCTTTCTCATTGATAATTATCAAACCAACTAGTAACTGACCACAAATTATTCAAAACACAACATCCACATTAACAACAAACCAACAAAACAATGAAGAACCAACCTTTCAACTCTCCCTTCTTGCCTTTCTCCTGCAAATCATAAATAAAATCAACAATCCTCTTCTGTTCCGCAGCACTAAAAACCCCAGTATGAAGCTCAAGCCCTTCGGCAATATTAAATAGCTTCCCTCTGATCTTCTCAAAACACATAAAATCCTTCTTCCTCTTCACATGCATAAACCTAATATGCTCCCTCTCCTCTCTACTCAATTTCGGCTTCTCCACAACACCAACATTGCCATTCTCCCTATTCAATTCAGTGCTTGCAATCTCACTCACACTTGCCGTAATTCCCTCGTTCGATTCCTCCTCCTCTACTAGCTCGTCCTCCTCTTGCGCCATATCGGCCCATGACATCCTAGGACTTTCCGTACCGCCACGTGGCATACCTCCTAACAATCCAGTACTACTAGAACCTTCTACAACTAATTCACTACTACCTCCACCACCTTCTTTCCAACTTCCTAACGAATTAGTATCATCATTATCAAGGTTATTGTCGTCACAACAATTTTTCTCGGAACTTGAACCTTCAATTTCAACTTCTTCAATGCCCACTGTCAATTAAAACCAAAATAAACATGAATCAACTGAAAACATTTCAATAATTCGTCAAAAAAATCGGAAAAAATAATAAACGACCTGGATCGAGAGCGCGGATTCGATTGGAGAGAATTTGAGTGCAATCTTTACAGAGATCTCTGGAGAGATAAGGAAGCCACGTGGTGAGGAATTCTGACGTGATTTTGAGATCGGACGGTTGATATTTCATCAGAAAGGGATCGGTTTTTCTCATATCTTCCATCGGTAACTTTCTGCTTATTGGAATGAAATTCACAAAAGAGAAATTTATACAGAGAAATTTGAGTTCCACTTAGATACAAAAGATTGCGTTTTCTTGTGGTTATGCAATGAAGGGTAATTTCGATATATTCTTGTTCTTTTGAACTAACTTTGTATTGGACTTGAGCCTGTTTCAGGCCCATTATACTTTTGGGCCCGATTGAATAGAGTTAAATGACGTGGCGTTGAATGATTGGCTAATCTTGTTAGTTCTAGGGCAATCCGCGAAAGTGGAAGCTTCTAAAGCTCCAAAGAAATGGGAGGAGATGAAACGGCTGTTGAAAGGTTTGTTTATAATTCAAATCAAAAGGTTAGGTCTAACGGTAATAACAAAATATTCGTATTCTGACGATTGCAGGTTTAAATTCTTATTAGTCTTTTAAGGTGAGGGCGTGGATATATGTAAATATCACTTTAAATGTTCTTTTAGTCTAAAAATAATATTTTAAAAGAGCAAAAAATAGCTCGTTTAAAAATAGAACGGTTTATATATAAAAAATACAATAATATAGGCAGAACTATAAGACAATACAGGATAAAGGGGTGACCGTTCCTCTCGTCCTGTTTTGTTTCTGTCTATGGAAAGATGGATGGTCTTTCGGCCAATGGATCCAGCTTTGAATCTTTATCAGATCGATGTTCCTCCCTTGCTTCCATGATCAAGGGTTAGTGATGATTACGACTACAGGAATGATCGAACCACGGGAGAAGTAGTGACTAAACCAGAGAGAACACCAATGATTAGTGCAGTATTATAAGTGGTTGGTTCAGCTTGCATCGAGTTATTTCTCCAGTCATTATAAGTTTCATTCAGAAATGGACCACCAACCATAGCTCCAACTGCCACATATGGATTCGGATGACTTGTGTTATACCATACAAATCCATCTTGGCATCCATAGTTGGAATCAACCGGAATTGAAGCTCCTCTGTGATGTACATATTGAGGGTAGTGATTTCCATATCCAACAAGATAGCTCATTTGCATCGGATTGCTTCCTAGAACATAATCCACCTGAAGATGTGTTCATTCAGTGATCCTGACAGGATTTATCAACCAGTCTTATCTGAGAAAGCAGATTGCATACCTGTGATCTGGAAAAGTCGCGAAGATCGGCTGCACTATAGAATTTTCCCCGGCAATATAGACTCGCAATCTGTGCTGTTGACATGTAGTCACTAAATATAACTGTTAAGAATGCAGAAGCTATTGAATGTAGCAAGGAATTCCATTCTGAAACCCAGATGAGACCACCTGAAATAACAGTAATGTCAGCTTGGAACCTGAAAAGCTTCCATTGATGCCAATTAACCGTCAGGATATATATATATATATACTTTCTGTTCTGCTGGATGTTGCTGTTGGTGAATCCGGAAGCAGACTACAAATGAGTGCCTCAGCTGTTTTTCTATACATCTGAAGCTCAATATTCTCATCCAATGGCATCCCATTTGCACCAAAAATACTTGTTCTTGACAGCAGAACCTGTATTCCAATTCAATAAATGATCAAGCACTATGCCAGTGGCAAATAATATGCATTCCGCCCTTCGTATGAGCAGAATATTGTATTTTGCTTGTATACAGGACAGAATATAAATTCTACCCTGTATACAGGCAGGATACTAGATAATTATCTAGTTCGGGAATTTTTTTTCGGCAAAATGGTAAATATTTTTTTCTTCATTTTTTGCCTTATCAAATGCTTCTATTGAACAATATCATCAGAATGCATACCTGAATTCCAGCATGCTTATCATCCCAACTGAACCAACTAGGGCTTCCCCAGTTAGCAAATTCGTTCCCGTTAACATCGGTCACGTAATGGAGGTAAGAATTATCTCCAGTTGCATGAAAAAGCCAAGCAGCAGCCCACAAAAGTTCATCTCCATATCCTGATGAATTGTAGAACTTCTGTGATTCAGGTATGCTGATACTATAAGAACATCTGTAATTATCAGCGAAAATGAAAAGTTGTTCCGCATGGCTGAGGAGCAAATCAGAATAAGAGGAGTTCATTTTCCTAAAAACTAGAGATGCTGATGCCATGGCAGCTGCAAATTCTGCTGCGGCCTCAGTTCCGGGAAGCGATTCATTGATCTGAGTACTTGGCCTGCTCTCTGCCATGTTCTCAGGCCTTTCCCAACAATTGTGATCCACTTCAGGATCTCCCACCTTCGAGAAACAAGTAAAACTGTTTGTCAGGCTAGATTTTCAACATTTTTTCCTTCAAATTATGCCATTAAATATACTTTTTACTGTGTTTTTTTTTCAGGCAAACCTGAATATAAAGAGTGTTGGGAGAGGGGTGAGCATTGATGAGAAAATCAGTGATCCATTTAAGTGAATCCAAAGCATATCCCAACTGCTTCAATGCATCCATGTGGTCTCCATATTCAAGAATCGCCCATGAAAGAACAGTTGCAGTGAAAGCCATGGGGAATCCAAACTTCATATGATCTCCAGCATCATACATTCCTCTTGATAAATCCAACCATTCATCACTCCCGTCGCGCAGTGCAGAATCACCCCTCCATGAAATCCTGGTACTCTCCAATTTCCCAGCTGCAACAACAGAAAAAAAGTAGAAACAAAAAAATAAAATATAATATAAGATGCCTCAGCTTCGACATAATCGCTGCAACCAAACTAACGACAAAACAAAATCTAAGCTAAACCCTTCTTCACATTTTTGCACGTCAAAGAACTTCAATGCGATTTCTAGTGCATCGGCATAATTCTGATCAATACTGTGACGGTGACTTGAGCTTGAAGTTCTCTTGAAATGATGAAAGTTCTTGAATATTGTTAGAACTGTTGCAGTTGTAACCAGAGTTCCAATAACCATCACTAGAAGCCACCATCCACATCCCTTAGATTTTCCAGTCTCCTCCTCTTCAACACCTTTCATTGTTCAAGCTTAGAAGAAATGTAACAGATAACTGATGATTTTTACTTGGTTCAGAAACTTGCAAGCTTC
The DNA here is from genome assembly GCA_948193385.1 of Breynia disticha f. nivosa. Taxonomy (NCBI): domain Eukaryota; kingdom Viridiplantae; phylum Streptophyta; class Magnoliopsida; order Malpighiales; family Phyllanthaceae; genus Breynia; species Breynia disticha. Next base: position 6,333 of record CANYCX010112260.1, read on the forward strand.
CACTTGAACCACACCATGTTCAGAAAAACAAATGACAATTCTTTTTCAAGAGAATTGAAGCTCGAATGCTTCTAAGTTACTAGAAATTCCCTTTCTTGACGTTTTGATGCTATATTAATTACTCGCTACATACAAACAATATCAGCAATGTTATCTGCCATGTCTTGGAAAATATTCGACATTTCCTCGATAGCAAAGTGGCTGAGAATGTGAAGTCGTTGGATTTGTGATCACATGGTGAAGTGGAGGGCCAAGATGTGGCCGAACATGGATTCCGTTGAGGCAAAGACAAAGCCAGAATGGAGGGAAATTGGTGCTGAAACGAGAGGTTTGGTTGTCGTTTTGTTTTGAAAAAGAAAGATTGGCTTGCTTAGTGATATACTTCGATACTCTACCATAACGAAATACATATTCTCTCGTTAAAATTTTGTTGCTATTCAATCATTGAATTCCCTTCCTACAGTTCGAAAATTTATGTCATTCGTGTCGTAATCGTTTGTAGTATTTTTTAACTAATTTTTATTATTTATGATATCAATAAAATAAAACTCGATTTTATATCACTCATGTCATATTATAATTGTGTATTTACAAATCGTGTTTTCGTTTTAGATTACTCATTTTAAAATTCACTTGAATTTAGCTTTAGTAACGAGTTGTAATAAGAACGCTCCAATCACGTTTCAAATATGTAAAAATGTCTATTTTCTACTAATTTTTATATTCTTTTTCCGATTTAATATTTTCAATTTTCTTTTTTATCACAATAAATTATATTATTTTTTTAATTCACTCATTAATTATACATTATTTTCTCCATTAATTTTTTTTATATTGGTTTTCTTCTATTCTTTTTCTTTTTTAAAAACAGATCAAATTATTGATAATTATTGAAATGTTTAAAGATGTTTATTCGTGTTCATACGTGTTCAAAACAAGCGAAGTTCTGAAAAAAATTCATAGTTGGTAGGTTTTGTTTGGTAATTTTTTATAATATAGGGATGAAAAATATAATATTTGGAGAAAACTAATTTTGAGATTGAAAAAATAAATGAAAAGCAGAGAAATAATTAATTACAATTATAAATGATGATTAGCTAAAGAAAGTAATATAATAAATAAGAGAAATAAACCCTCTTTCTTCCTCTTCCTTCAGCTCGAAACATCATCGCACCTGTTCTTAATTGTACTTTGCCAAGATTGAATTTTTATTCTCTCATTACCTTCATCTGAATATCTAGACTCAAAAGGTGATTAATTTTCATCTTTTCAGTTAAAGATTTTTTTCTTTTGTCTTTAGTTCTCCGTTCATTTTGGTTTCTTTGCTGCATTTAATTTATGCCCAATTGTTGAGTATTGTCATTTTTTTTGCATCTTGGTTGTTTAGTTTTGTCTTGAAATCAGGGTCTAGTGTGTTGTTTATGTTGATTTTTTGTTCCTTTTTTATAATGTTTTGTTTGTTCGGAAGATTCATTTGAGTTTTCATGTCTTGAATATTGATCATGTTGCCTTCTTTTTTGTTCTTCTGTGCTTCCATGTATTGGGTTTTGAGTATAATGAAATTGGAAGGGATAAAGTTAAAATTGTGCTAGAGATTTTAATCTTAATTATGTATGTCCTTCGTGTTGTTTGGGTAATGGAAACATTGTTGTGTATTCTGGTGAGCTTAATATATTGTAATCAGGATGTGAAAGAACTGAGTGTTTATTTATTGAATAGGGATCATTTATATGTTATATGAATGGTAGGTTACAAGGTTTTTTAGGCACTAGATGGACTTGGATGCTGTTGTAGCGTAATTTTACGGTTAAGTGTTGGTTCAACTACTATTTGTGTGTACAACCAAGCATGATGTAGCTTGAATCTTCTTGTTCTTCTGTTTTCTAAATTCAATTAGCCTTTGAGTGTACCATTTGATTGATCTTGGTTTACATTTGGCTGATGGACATTTTAGAGTCTGAATTTCTTGTCGCTCTTTCTTGTTAGAAAATACATGGACAGAATAGATAATATCGACTTGTCAAGTTTGAAGTCTCAGATGACTGAAACTCATGAAATGTGGAAGCAAGAGATGGAACGGTGTGAGACAAAAGTGGACACTTTGCAAGCAAAGCTTGACGAAGTAAATGCTTCAATAAAAGGGTCTGAGGAGGATGCGAAGAAGGAGTTGGAGGTCCTTTGGCGGAGAGTAAAAACCGCTGCAACGTTGTTAACTTACTTGAAGTCAAAGGCAAGAATTATGGCTGTTCCTGATTTGGCGCATACATCGTGTGGCATCAAACAGTTGGAAGGTGTGGGACTTGTTGACAAGAATGGCACGCCTCTATCTAGTTGGTCGAGGAGTGTAGATATTTCTTCATCCGATAGTACGGATGAAGAAACATGGATCCAACTGAGCAAAAGTCATGGTAGCTTTGATGAACAAGATGAAGCTTATGTTGGTGAATTACTCAAGTCTGTGCAGATGGTAACAGATGTCATGGAAGTTCTTGTTAAAAGGGTTTTGATGGCAGAATCTGAAACTGCAATTGAGAAAGAGAAGGTAAACTCGGGTCAGGAAGAAATTAGAAAGAAGGCAACCCAAATTGAGAACATGTCTTCAAAATTAGAGGAAATGGAGCAATTTGCTTTGGGTACCAATAGTATTCTGAACGAAATGAGGCAGAGGGTTGAAGATCTGGTTGAAGAAACATCAAGGCAGAGGCAAAGAGCAACAGAAAATGAACAAGAACTTTGCCGTGTTAAAAGGGACTTCGAATCTTTGAAATCATATGTTAGCAGTCTCATTAGTGTAAGAGAAACACTTCTTTCATCAGAAAAGCAATTTCAGACCATCGAGAGGCTATTCGAACGGTGAGTGTTCTTCGAAATTCTTCTGTCATTTTTAATACACTTGAGCTCGACTATACATGTTTTTGTAGTTCGTGCAGTTGGCTGGCTAATGCTTAGCCATTGAAACAAAGCATCTAGGTAGATCTCACGTTTTCGTAGTTTTTGGCTGAGAAACTCAGGCTTTTACGGATCAAGAGCGCAATTTCTGTATTGGATGAATGTTAATCTATACCCCATACTCCCTAAGCCTCTTTTTTCCAGCTAATCCATGCATCTCACTTCTATTGTTGTCGACGCAGGTTAGTGGCAAAGACGACCCAGTTGGAGGGCGAGAAAACACAGAAGGAAGCTGAAGTTCAGAAACTAATGGAAGAAAACGTGAGGTTAGCTGCAATGCTTGACAAGAAAGAGGCTCAGCTTCTTGCCATGAATGAACAATGCAAGCTACTGGCACTAAGCTCGTCGCCCATGTGATCTCCCTCCGTGGTTTCTGACGAACGATCGCTTCATTCAAGCCATTCCATTTCCGGCTTCCCGCCGAGCAAGAACTCGGAAGTATGATGCTGTTAGCTATGCATTCCGAAATGTCTTCTTCGAACTGCCACCGTCAGATTATGAGTGAGGTTTGTGAATTTTTGTAGCGACAGTATTGTATTTTTGAACTCAGTGGCTGGGAGTCTTGTCTGTCTTCTTTTTAATTGTTCAAAGTTTGAATTTTTTTTATCCAAATTCTTCTCTGAACCATGCAGATAAATTTATTTATTAAAAAAAATATTTTATCGTCTCTATGTTGTATGCATATAAAAACTAAATTACGGAGATTAGATCAGCAAAATTAACAGATAATAACAGTTTTTGCGGAGTCTCCAAACAATTTTCATTGATGAAAATAGTCTATTTTATATGATTGTTTTCATTTTTCACCTATTTCCAAGTCAGGAAAAGAAAAAGGATAAGTTGTTAGTTGTGCAAGTAAAACCCAACAGATAACAACAGAGATTCAAAAATTAAAATCCCTAATTTGATCACTTTGTTAGCTAAAAACCCCAAAATTCACAACATAATAACATTTCTTGAAGACAATCACTACCAGAAGATGATTGGTTCTTCACAAATCCTCAATGCACCAAAATTAGCCATGTCACCTTCAGTGCCTTCCAAAAGGTGACACCCTTATTATTTTATGAATAATTTGTCTTAAAGATTCTAACTTGACTTCATTTTATGGATGAATATTGTAGTTTTAAATATTCCTGTGATTTTAACCATGTTTGGGATTATATGCAGGAGAACTAGTGACACTGAAGTCAGTGTTCCTATTGTGTATGGTACAATTGCATTGTTTCTGGGAAAAAAGGCCAACAAAAGATTTAATTTTTTTGTGCTTAATCATGAATTTGAAGATGTTATTGAAGTGTTTGATGATGTTGGTTATTTGTTGTTTAATAGGTTCAAGTCACATAATTGCAGGGACGGACCCATGATCTTTTTTTAGTGGGGGCACCAAATCCGATCAAATAGCTACGAGTCATTGTACAATCGGTGGAAGTATGCAGTAGAAATATGCAATTCAACCAAAAAAAGAGCTAAATTGTGACTTGGAACTATTGAAACAGTAAAGGAAACTGCTTTGGCTTATGAGCACACCTCAAAACTCTTAACTATTCCAGAGTTGAGTTTGACAAATTTGTGTGACTATTTCTCAATTATCAAAGCTAACACAATACTGTAACTGTGGGTAGAGAATTAACTTACCAAACAAAGTACCACAAGTCAACACAGGCTATCTGCTAAATTTGCAACTTCTTCTCAATCATTCTTAATAGCACATGAACTAATAACTAATCAAATTCATGCTAAATTGCTGCAATTACACATGAATCTGTTATATTGTGTTCATAAAAATGACTTAATGACTCAATAAACATAATAAGCAATTTTTAAATTTAATCCACCAAAACGCAATTATACAACACAAAAAAAGAGCCAATTTCATTCTCAAAACATTGTCATATCCAAATTTATACAAATTATTTGCTAAAAATTCAACCAAATCACAATTATACAAATCAACCTTCAATCTGATCAGTTTACAATTTCCAACATAGAACCTCTTAATACAAAAAAATTCATATATGCAAAGAAGCTCTGCCTAACCTAGATCCCAAATATTCACAATTGATTGTTAAGCCAACCAAGCTTTTTCCCATTTGAATCCCTCACAACGAAAGCAATAGCAGCTCATTCTCCACTATCAAACATTGCAATATCTATATTTGCTTTTATCCAACCCATGAATGGTTTGACTATTTTTCTTGAAGATCTAACCTGTGCACAAAATCATAATTCTCAGCTTCTTCATTTAATCTCACATCTCTCCACTC
>CANYCX010112306.1:0-15351 GCA_948193385.1 Breynia disticha f. nivosa
TTAGGACGATTTTCCCCCCGAGCTTATTGATTTACTCCCCCTTCATATTTTCTCTTTCCCGATAACCCTAAACACTTAATAATTTTTATTTTCCGCCTAGTCTCAACCCCTTTCACTAATTTACTATTTAAATAAATTCGCAAAAAAATTATGTACATTTTCATATATTTAATTAAAACATTATTATTTCTCGAAATTTGAGGACGTTACAGTACATGCCATAAATTATCAAGAAAACATTCATCTTGACCGGTTAGATCAAGATTACTATGATATTTGAATTTTGTTTCTGGATTGGTACAAATTTGTAATTTTGTAGTACAAAAAGTATAGAAATCTTTCTTTGTATCCATATTTGTATAAGAAATAGCCCTTTCTGTATAATTTATAGGAGAATTTGTTTCTGAATTTGAGTTACTCTCTTATGCATAATTTGTAGAAATTATGTGTATAGTCACCCCACTTGGCACTATAATGTACTTTGGCATTTGTAAATTTGTATCTGTTTCTCTTTTAGAGGGTTTCAACACTTGTTTTGGTGGCATCTACAAAAAAAAAGATTGTAATTTTCTGGATAAAAAATCAGCTAATTATTATCTTTTCCTTTTATATGTTCAAAATTTACTTTATAACCATTACCTTGTATTACATTTTGTAAGTTAATCCATCTAGTTTTATTTACTTTTTTACTATTGTCTTTGGTGATAAACTTTACAATAGCCTCGCAATCAATTCTAATAGTGAATTTATTTTGTACGTAAATTTAAAATTTTTGTAAAGCATTTATAACTGCTTATATTTCAAAATCTAATGAAGTCTAGTTTTGTTCAATTTTTGTAAAATTTCCACTATAATAAGCAACAATTCTTTCTTCATTTTTAGAACTATATTTATTAGATTTACATAGAAGAACTACTCCCCATCCTTCTTTACAACCATCTGTTTCTATTATTATGTAGTCATCTACTAAGGGTAATTCTAATGGTTTTATTTTTTTACTTCTTGTTTAATTTTTTGTACTAATTTAATGTCTTCTTTATTAAAATTTCTTTGTCTATTTTTTATAGTTTGACTATATAATGGTCCAACTTATTTACTCATATTTAGAATAAATTTTCTTGCATAATTTAGCAAGCCTAAAAAAGATTGAATTTGTTTTAAATTTTCTAATTTATCTGAAAATTTTAAAATTTTTTTAGTTATATGAGACTGAAGTTCTATTTTTCCATTTCTAATTTCTAGTTCTAAAAAAATATTTTTCTCTTAAATAATTCTATTTTTCTTTTACTAACTACTATTCCTTGTGTTTTAATTTCATTAGAAATTATTTGTGGATGTTAATCATGTTGTTTAATATTATCTAAAGCAACCAAAATATCATCTATATATACAAAACAAAATTTATATTTAAGAAAAATATTATCCATGAATCTTTGAAAAATTGAAGGGGCATTTTTAAGACCAAAACTTAAAAAGTTCCATTCAAAATGTCCTTCTAGACAAGTAAAGGTTGTCCAAGGTTTAAATTCATTTAAAATATTAATTATTATTTTTAAAATAAAAACAAATATTATTTAAAAAAAATTAAAAATTTTATTTTAATATTTCCTCTCTAATTTGTATTTTTAGCATTTAAATAATTTAAAATAATATTTTTTATCATAATTTTTAAATATTTTTATAGTTAACAGTAATTTTTGCATAATACGTTACGAAACAGTTGTCTGATTTTTCTAACAACAATTTTAGAAATAACACTTTTTACAACAGCAACAACAGTTTTCAACAACAATCCCAAACATACCCTGCGTCAGTGACATATCTTATGCAGTCGATATAAGTCAAGCTAGACATGAACATAATAATTGGAACATATAGTTCAAATAGGAATCAGTCTGATTTGATTCGTTAGTTTATAACCTAAAATTGAGATCGAACAATTGGAACTGGCTAGTTCACATTTTGTTTTCGGTTATTAAGAATCATGAATTATGAATCGTCGAAACTAGTAGTTTGATCCACCTTTAATTGTAAAATCAAACCAAAATCGACGAACCAGACCGAAACTAATTCGGTCAAACCTATCGGTTGAAGAACCAAAATTAAAGCATCATAACCCACCACTTCATAGTCCGATTTCGATCCCTAAAAACCATGAACCGTTATTATAGGAAATGACACTTCGATTCAATTTTATACCACTAAGTCAAGCCAAGTACCACCTACCACTCTATATACTCACTTTTTAAAAATTTTATCATATTTATAATGTTACTGTTTTTACCGATATAATTAAATTACAACAATATAGGTTTACTTATATGCTTATTTAATATTGAGATTTTAACTGCATGGAATGTTAATTATTGTTTCTTATTGCTAGGTAATGGCTAATAAAATGTCAGTGCAAAAATGGTAATGTTATTTTCAAACACTATTATTATTGTTAACCAAGTAGGAGTCTGATAAGAAGAGTTCGTTTGCATGCGAAAGCATAGTAACATGTGAGCGAATAATAAATGGACTTTGAGGGATATTTGTTGACCTCTGCTCAAAGAAGAAGTTTTTATTCGCACAACGGTTTGCGGAAAAGCGAGAGGTATGAGTTATGAAAAGGTGAAGCAAAAGTCACATCATTGGCGCGAAGGTAAGGCAGAGAGGAATTCGGGAAAAGAATGACATTCGCGCATAGATACATGGAAGGTAAGAGATATAAAATTCGCAGATGATGGAGCGAGAAAGCAAGTCAGGCAACGATATCGCCGCGAAGGAAAAGGACACAAAGAGTGGTTACTCGGGTTGATAGTCGAGAAACGGTTTGAACAATTACTCGAGCAATTGCTTGCAGTTTTTTGAAATGGATAAACTGATTGCCCACATGTTACGAATTTAGATCAATGGTTTTGAGTTTAATAAACGTGGCATTAAGAAGGAACGAGAGAGTTGAGACTGCTCGATCGTGGGTAACTGCATAGACACCTATATAAAGAAAGGATTTCAAGAGACGAAACTCTCTACACACTTCACATACACTTATTTTACTTTTGTCTTTTTTTTTATTTCTGTAGTCTTAAAGTAGAGTAGCCTTAATCTCTTGCTTATTAAAAGTGTCGAAGAGATTACTTGCAAATAACAAGTCAAACATCTTTTGTGGCGTCCAGTGTAAGCATTTTATTGTAGTTGTGCTTTTTTCAATTAATGCAACTTCAATTTCAGCAATTTATTTTACGCGCATTTAATTTATTTATCGTTTGTGGTAAAAATTTTAAATTCTCATTGTATTAGTGTCATAACAACATTTCGAATATAATTATTAATTAATACCAAAACCAAACCCAACAATTACTATAAAACAAATGTGGAAGTCGAATTTATACATTTGACCAAGACGAAAAATAAAAGTAAATTAAAATTACAAACCACACTTTTAATAAAAATTAAAATCAAATTATTTATATTAAAGTGTTACAAATAATGTTAATTTCAATCAAAATCACAATTAAAAAAAAATTTAATATCATCACTATAATTACCTAAACCCTAAAAAAAATAAACGCTCACAAAATACTAAAATGATAAAAAAAAACATAAATTAAAAAATATATTTATAGGATTTTATTTTTCTTTTTGGACTCCGCCTTCGTTCTCTTACCTCTTTACATTTTATTTTCCTGCTTCCTTTGGACCTCTTTTGCCTCTTCTCTCTCTCTCTAGAATCTCACACTTTGCCCCCATAACCCAGTTCACATACCTCATCAGGTTCGATCTATACGTCGCCGTTTCTATTTCTTTCAATCCCTTTCCTTTTTCCGTCAAATTTCCTTCTTTTATTGATCGGTGTTTATTAGATTATTTTATTTGGATCTTTTATTAATTGTTCCCGATTGCGGTTTATTTTAGTTTGCGCTTGATTCATGGTATTCCATTCTAATTTGTGTTTTTGGAGTTTTTATGTGGGTTTTATTGGTTGCTTGTTGTGGTTGTGTTGAATTTTTTTTTGTGGTTTAATTAGAAGGTTAGGGTTTATTGTTTGATTGGTGGTTTTGATTGGTGGGTTTTTGGATATTAAGGTTTTTTGAATGTTGTTTGATGTTTATATTAATTATATGTTGTTATTTTCATTAGTAATTGGATGACTGCATTTTAGTTAACATCATGTTTTGTTATTTGTTTTTGGCTGTTGTTGATCAATATTTATTAAGTCACTGGTTCTGTGCTGATTGGTTGAATGAGTTTTCTTTTAATTGGTCCCAATTTGTGTCAGATTGAATTGGAATTATTTGTCTCTTTTCGGCCTTTTTGTGCATTTGTCAGCTGAAAAATTGATTCTTTTTCGCAATTTTTCTTGCTGTGGAGTCATGTTTGAGCTTAAATAGAGGTAAAATTAATTCATTGCAGTGCATGGAGTATTTTTTGACATGCAAAATGTGATTTTATAGCTAAAATATGTTTCCTGCTTTGGAATGGATACATTACATGTTATCTTTTCGCATTGGCGAATTGAGGTTGTGGGAGCTGAAATTTTGTTTGCTGTTTCTTGGGTTTCTGTGGTTTGTAGCGAGCGGCATTGAAGGATTGTTAGAGGAGTTTTGGGGTGGAAAATGGCTGGGGCTACGACTGAGGATGTGGGAGTTGGAAGGTCTGTGGAGGGAATTTCAAATGGACAGCGGTGCCAATCCGGTGAAGCATTGGCAGAATGGCGGTCTTCTGAGCAAGTTGACAATGGAACTCCATCAACTTCACCTCCTTATTGGGACATCGATGATGACGATGATGGAGGTAATCTTTGTTCTTCTCTTTGTATGTCAATTTTACCATTCTTGATTGATGCATGGTTTTACTTTGCATTTATTTTCATTGGAGTGGTGGCTCGTAGAAATTCAGTGTTTACCCAGGAGTTGACAGCTGGAGTGTAGAAGTAATAATGTTGAATTTCAAAAATAGCAATTATAACCTTGGGGTTACAATAATAGTACTTTGAAGATATTCAGGTTAGCACCAGGATGATGAAACAAAATCTCAATTAAAATTTCCTTTTCCTGGCCTATACTTTCATAATGAATTTATGTACAGATAATACGAGTTTCCTGACTTATATGCAATTAAATATGATAAAAAGTGCTAAATGGTGATGCTTTTCTTGAGGACTTGATGGTTACCAACGTGGAATGCTTTCTGCGAAGGTTTTTCTGCCTAGTGACTGCGGACTCTTGTTCTTTGTATCTTCCATAACTGCTGTTCTTTTAACATTTGATATGCAAACAAATTTTGTTTCATTGTAGGGCTTAAACCATCTGAGTTGTATGGAAGATATACATGGAAGATTGAGAAATTTTCCCAGACCAACAAAAGAGAGCTTCGTAGTAACGCATTTGAGGTTGGCTGCCACAAATGGTATGATGTGGCCTTGTAATTTCAGATAAATGTGATTTTAACTAATTTGAGGTTAACCCCATGCTTAACCATGCATGTTCCTTGTGAACTAATGAAGGATCTTAGCAGTTGAAAATACTTCCTGTAAGTAAAGTTGATAGTCAATAATCAGATCTTTGGCATTGTGTTGCAGGTACATATTAATATACCCACAAGGCTGTGATGTTTGCAATCACCTATCATTATTTCTGTGTGTTGCTAACCATGACAAACTTCTTCCAGGTGTGATATTACATGTGAATTTGAATATTTGTTACTTTTGCTTTTAATTGCTTGGTCTGCTACATTAAACATATCTGTTTTCTTCATTTTCATCCAGGTTGGAGTCATTTTGCACAGTTTACGATAGCCGTGGTGAATAAAGATCCAAAAAAATCTAAATATTCTGGTTGGTTATTTAAATGTTAATTTTTGGCAGTAAAACAAAGGCATGGTTTTGTTATTGACTAAAGTTTCAATGTCTAGATACATTGCATCGGTTCTGGAAGAAAGAGCATGACTGGGGGTGGAAAAAGTTTATGGAGCTATCAAAGGTTTCAGATGGATTTTTAGATGCAGCTGATACCCTCATAATAAAGGCTCAAGTGCAAGTCATAAGGTGGTCTAGCGCTTTTGAATCTAGTTTTAAATTGTTGATGTCTTTGAACAATTTTTGTTATTTAAGGCCCATTTTCTTCAGATGGTAGGGCATTGGCCGACATGATGCTTCTTCTTTTAACGATCTAGAACTAGTTCTATAAAAATTTCTTATTGGTATGGTGGTATTCGGTTTTTCATTATTGGTTTACGGTTTACATTAGCTGGAAATGATAAGTTAAAATTCTGTATGACTGTTTTTTTCCTTCTATATTTTTTATTGAGATGAGATGTCGAATTTATTGTGGGAAAAACCATGGTTTATATGTGAAAAATTTTAATGGGGATTGCATCTTAAGTATTTTTATCATTGTTTATTCGGTAATGTTCTCACACTAATTGTGTAGTTTCTGCATGGATTATCATTATTACTTATCATTTTGATGGATCGTCTGACTGACTGTTTCAATTTCATCCGTAGGGAGAGAGCAGATCGGCCTTTTCGCTGTCTTGATTGTCAATATAGGAGGGAGCTTGTTAGGGTATATCTAACAAATGTTGAGAACACTTGTCGGCGTTTTGTGGAAGAGAGGCAAGGCAAGCTTGGGAGGTTAATTGAAGACAAAAATAGGTGGTCAAGGTATTGTCAATTTAATGTATCACATTGTACATCTTGCGATGTTTTCATTATTGTGGTAGAATATTGATTCTTGCCCCTTGATTCTGATTTTTGTTACTGGATGCAAATTTGTTTTGTTTTCAACATGTATATATGTCTTTAATAAATTATACTTCCGTTCATAGTTCTGTTGTATCAGTAGTTATTACAGTCACTTCTGATTATTGGTGTGGTTGACGTTTTTTTTGCAGTTTTCGCTCTTTTTGGTTGGGAATTGATCAAAGTTCAAAGCACCACATGTGTAGGGAGAAAACAGATGTCATCCTTAAGGTAGTTGTGAAACATTTCTTTATAGAGAAGGAAGTCACATCTACTTTGGTTATGGATTCCTTGTATAGTGGATTAAAGGCTCTTGAAGGCCAAACTAACAACAAGAAAGGAAGGGAGAAATTGTTGGATTCTGAAGAAATACCAGCTCCAATTGTTTCGGTGGAGAATGATATGTTTGTTCTTGTGGATGATGTGCTGCTGCTAATTGAGAGAGCTGCAATGAAACCATTGCCTCCAAAAGATGAGAAAGGTCCTCAAAATCGGACAAAGGTGGGTTAAATAGCAGTTGACATATTGATTGGTTGTCTAATTTTTCATACATATGGCATTTTTTTGGCATATTCTCTGCATTTGAATTGAATAACTTATTAGTTAAAATCTTCACCCTGGATTTTTTAGATGGTACATGCAACGGGCTTGAAGATATGTGGTTAAAATTTCCTTCTGATGCTTGAAAGATGATTCCTGTCATTTTGAATACTTTGTTTCTAGAACTAATGGAACATTTACTGTTCCAAAATAACTAGATGATATACCCTTTTCCATCAGTTTGGATTTGGCATTTGTGGTAGTTATGTTTTGAGATTAGAGTGGTGTAATCATGTGAATTTGCAACACCTCTGAAACACTCTAACTTGTCTACAGGATGGAAATTCTGGAAAGGACTTCAACAAGGACTCTATTGAGCGTGATGAAAGGCGGCTTACAGAATTGGGTCGCAGGACGGTTGAAATATTTGTTCTCGCTCATATTTTCAAGTAATATGTCAACGGCCTTTTGCCAAAACTTTAATTTTGCATTCTCATTTATGGGTATCCTTGTATTTCAGCAGCCTGCTTTACTTTGGTTGTTTCATAACTTGCCAATAAATCTGGAACTTTAATCTGGTTTTTTGGCATGATGTTTCTAGGTTGATTTCTTAAATGTGTGTTGCAATGCTCTAATTTTTCCCTTTACCTGTAGTCATAGAATTGAAGTTGCCTACCAGGAAGCTGTTGCTTTGAAGAGGCAAGAGGAACTTATTCGTGAAGAAGAGGAAGCATGGCTAGCTGAGGAGCAGAAGGCTAAACGTGGGGGGCATGAAAAAGAAAAGAAATCAAAGAAGAAACAGGTATCGTTTTAATCAATGCTATTTATTTCTTCTTTTTTTGTGTGGAAGATGCATGTATTTTCCAATAAACTGAAATGTGATTGCTAATTAATCCACTTGGAATTGAATTAATATTATGTACATGTAATTTCATTAATATTGATTGATAAGATCTTTGTGAACTGTAGGCTAAACAAAAACGAAACAAAGGCAGAGCAAAAGATAAAGGGAGGGAAGAAAGGTCTGCCAGAGCAGTTTCAGAAAGGCTCCGGGAGGAAATTTCTGGTGGTGAAAAGAAAGAGACAATCACAGAGCCAGAGGAGGTTCATCCTGCGGTGGAAAAGCCTGATATTTTGGAAGATGTTTCTGATATATCTGATTCAGTTGATGGAACTACTGAGATACCACAACCTGATTCAGAAGACAGAGATGCAAGTTTTGTCAATTGGGATACTGATACTTCAGAGGTTCATCTTCCTTCAGAAGCCTGTAGCAATGGAGTTGGTGGGTTGTCATCTATACCAAATGGGACAGCTGAGAGAAGGAGCACATCTGCAATGGACGATAGTTCCTCAACATGTTCTACTGATTCAGTCCCATCAGTAGCAAATGGTCCTTATAGAGGGAACTCATATTCCAATCACCAATATGACAAATCACCAAGCAGGTAAAATTGGGATTTGCTACCCTGTTTTCTATTGCTAGACTTGTCTCATGCACTTCTTGTTTGCAGACGAAAGAATCAACAAAGCAAAGCAGCATGTGATGGGTCTGGGACAACAGAGATCGACAACCATCCTTCTTCAACTGCGGTGGATGGTGGGGATCTTGGTGATGCTTCTCGAAGAAACAAGCCTGGAGAGTGCCATCCTGACACTGCTGCTCGTACCTTGCAGGATAGGATACTGTGCTCTGAGCAGCAGGTAGTTAAGAAGGTGACATTTTAAATTCTTTTGCGTTCTCTGGTTCTTTTTTAGAAGAAATAAATATTCCAGCTGAAAATTGCATGGAATTGGTTTAATTTTTTCTATCATCATGAGCATCTCTTTCTTTTAAGCAGGAAGAGGAAATCGTCTCACTGCAGGAGAAATCAAGTAAGAAAAATCTGGTTGATATGGAAACGTCCTCTAAAGATAGGACAACAGCTGTACCTTCCTCTCCTGGAAGCACACCAAGAAGTCCTCCCAAAAGTGCCTCATCCAGTGGTCAGTTGAAGCCGGAAACCAAAAGTTCAGCATCAATGGATGGTGTTCAAGTTAAGAAAACATCTTTACGTAACCTGCAGCCGGCTGATAGAGCAGTCCCTTCCACTTCGTCTCTCCAAAGTACAGGTATATCCAAACCTGAGAATCAGAATGTTTCGCCTGCAAAATCATCTGAAAAGCCTTTGCAACAGCAAGTGCCTGCAATCTCTAGGCCTTCCAGTGCTCCTTTAGTGCCTGGTACCAGACCAACGGCTCCAGTTGTTTCAATGTTGCAATCAACCCCATTGCTTGCTCGTTCAGTTAGTGCAGCTGGTCGACTGGCTCCGGAGCCTTCACCAGCTACCCATAGCTATGTTCCTCAATCATATAGGAATGCAATAATGGGTAACTCTGTCAGTTCATCTTCCACTGGTTTCACTCATGCCAATGGTTTTACTCCGGCCAATGCTCAAAGTTTAGCAGCAAATCTATCACCTGCGAAGACACAGCCTACTTTTGGATCTGCACCTGTATTTCTACCTCCAACCTCTGATAAGGCAGATGGGAACTCTGGATTTCCTTTTCCCATGGTAGCTCGGGAGGTGTTACAGAATGTTCCGCAATGGATGGAGAGTCCTCCAAGAGATTCTAGTAGGAGCATGCACTCCGAGTCATCATCTTTGATAAATGGCATGCAAAACCGAAGCTTGCATACCGAGTCAACATCCCTTTTAAATGGCTTCCAAAACCTCGACTTGTACAAGCATGTGCACAGCAGATCTCGTGAACACTTTTCTTCAGAGTTGCCAGCTGGTACATCCGGTCGTCAAACACCAGGTGTTGCTACAGATGACTTCCCCCATCTCGATATCATCAATGACTTGCTTGACGATGAGCAATGTATTGGGATGGTAACTGGTGCAAGTAGAGGGTTTCACTCTTTCCCCGATGGACCACACCTTTTAAATCGACAGTTTTCGTGTCCATCTGATGTAGGTGGAGCACATGAATTGGGTTCATCAACCAGTGGCCCTGGCAGGTATGAGAGAACAAGGAGTTACCATGAAGGCGGGTTTCATCAAGATTATGGCTCCTCTCTTTCCCATTTTGATACACTAAGGGAATATGTTCCACAGGCTAGTGCTATGTCGTATTCAAACGGGCATATCGATGGTTTGACGTCTAACTACTGGCAAATGGCTGGTTCTGATCTTTCTTTTCTGGGCACGAGGAATGTGGAAACTGATAGCACGCCGTATTACGGTCATAATTACTCGAACTTGCCGTGCAGCATCGGTGGCTACACAATGTTTCGGCCTTCAAATGGTCACTGAAGGCTTAAAGAACGGAATTTGGCTCAGAATCAGAGTCATTGGCCGTTCTAATAATGTAATGATGAAGGAAAATGCAGGTCCTAAACTTGGAGTGGGATTGTAATCGTTTCATAAGAATAACATTTTGTAAAGAGTGTTTCTCTGTCTCCAGTTATTTAGTTTGATAAATCATTTGGCTTCACTGTGTTTTCATCCCATGGAGATCTTGTTTCTTCACCTTTTTTATGTTCCTTAAAGATCATCTGTGAAGAATAGCCATAAAAGAAGATAAAATTGAGCAGGAATAGGGTGGATTTCTTCATCTCTAACCTGTGAAGACTGTAACTTAGGTCATCCACTTAAACCTCCGAGGACTAAACTTGGTCTGGTCTGCAAATGCATAATTTGACTTATGGTCATAGCCAACTTCTTGAGAAAGTGTTATGAAGAAAGCAATGTTGTGTTGCAATTTTGATGAATCTCCCAGTGATTCAGACTTAATAATCTCAACTGTGTCGGCTTTGACAGAGCCAACCATTTCTATTCAACATTGCAGCTCCATGGTCCAAGCTTTTGTTTGATCCCATGAAGTTTCCTCTTTGAAGACGACCATCCACAATTTTTTCTTCAGGAATACCATCCACTTTATTATCAAACCCTACTTAAAACAATTCATCATCGTGACCTACTATTTTATACGTTAGTTTAATGATATCAGAGCTGACCCACTTGTTGCTCCGTTTATTTGGAGTAATTTATTTTTTAAAGATCAATTCTTTTGATTTTGATAGAAAAAAAATAATTTAAAAATTAATAAAAAATATTTTAAATTTACTTTTAAAGAAAATATTTTATTATATTTTATTTCGGATTCTTCGTACTCGTTAGATCTAACAAGTTAAAAAAAATTAATTTTTATATAATATATTTTGATCTCATTTTCCATTTGAGTGTCGAATACTAAAAAAAATAATTTCTAAAAGTAAGATTTAAAAATTTAATTTTCATAAAAAAATCTTTCTAAAAAATTATTTTCCGTCAAATATACAGAGCATAAAAAAATTCGTTATCCTCAACTTGTTTGATAGATAATTAGCAACAACTCCCTATGCTTTCATGACTTATTTATCACTCAATCCATTTTGTTAATATATTCTAAATCCATCAAAGTCAAAACTCACCACATTTCAAACATTAAAACTTACCTAACTTCTCAAAGATCATCCCTATAAATTCACACACACCATCTCTAATAAAACAATTCACATTGCCCTTTTGTTTTCTTTCTATTTCCTGATCAAGAAACATGATCAGACCTCTCACCTTAGTTTTCGCTACACTTCTTCTTCTTTCCCTCAATATTCCAACATGCAAATCCAGTAGGTTCTTAGAGAAAATGGTGAACAGGGAGCTTGCTTCGGAGTTACTTCAGAGAGGTGAAGTTCCATCTTCTGGAGCTTCAAGCTGCACCAATATTCCTGGAAGTAATGGTCCTGGATGCCCTTCTTCTGCTTCTAAACTTGTGAAGGAAATGAACTTTGCTGGTTCTTCTTTGCATCATTTTACTGCTTATCCTCGCCAAATGGTTCCATTTGGTGTTGCTACAAATCACAGATAAGCATGTCTATTTCCTCGGACGAATTCCCAAGGAAGAAGAAGTAGTAATCGCCATTGTTGGACTTGGCCACCTTTATGCATGAACGTGATCATTCATACAACAATATCAATATTGTTTTGTTCTTTCATTTTTTCCCCTTAGTTTTCAGCTTTTTGTCTGCAGATTGTACAGTTCTGTATGATTCTCAGAATCAATTCCCTCTTAAACAAGAATTACATACTGTAAATGCTAAAAGAATAAATTATTTCTGGCAAATATGCTTTATATTTGGTGGTGTTCTGTGGCTTGTGAAGTTGGATCGAAAGTGGAGTATTCCCATGAAGCTGCTTCGTAGTTGTATAGTGGATACTGACTCGGAGACGGCTAGTCGTTATGATCAAGTGATATTACGTGTTAAAATTGAGGTTGTAAATTGAAAAATTTTGTTCAAATTCAGCATGCTATATATTAATTACATGATAATTGGCAGCTTTTGTTTGACTGGAAAAATAAGTCAACCTTAAAAAATCGTTTTCTTGTACATAAGAAACTTTAGAGGTCTGGATACACAGCTGCATTAATACTTGGTTGAGAGAGTTTTGTCGTCTCTGTGATCCTGCCGGCCGGCTTGAATGAAAATTAGTCTCGGACGCCAACATACTTGTATTTCAGACAAGAAATGAGAAACTTTAGAAAAACTTATGTTTCTTGAGTACTAGGAAACTCGCCTATAGAAAAATACTAGGAACTTGGTTTAGTATAGATAATGCCCGGATCATGATCCACATAAACTTCTCACTTTCTTGCCGCCAAAATAAAATTCAGTCATTTATAATAATGGAGATAAACGGAACGGAGTCGCGGTCATCCTCTTGACGTGTTTCTCTAGTAGTACTTCGCCTTTTACGGTAACTAATCTTGGATTAGTAGGACTTGAAACATGTAGCCAGTTCTTCAACTACGAAATTGTTAGGACTCTAATTTGAGAAGAACACTCAGTAATAATAAGAGAGAACACCCACAGTCGGTTTCGGTTCGTCAATTTCGATTCGATTTTTCAACTAAAAAAATTGAATCGACAGTTCACGGTTCGTGGTCTTAGGAATTGAAACTAAATCGTGAATTAATGGCTTCAGAATTGACTATCCCAGTCGTTGGTTCCGATTTAATTTTTACACATCTATCATTTTAATTTTCATCAATTGTTGCGTAAATATTCAATTCTACTTATAAATTTGACTTATAATCGCAATTCCTACTATTAATATAAGGAATTAAGAAATCTTCAATATAGATTATACCAGGCCAACGTTCAATAAACCTGAAAGTAGTGCCTTAGACTGCAGAATAATGCACTACACGAAAAGACAAAATAGTGAAACACTTTTGCAAGTAATTGAAGTGGAACATTGAACAGAATTATGCATTTTTTACTATGGGATGATGATGACGATGAGATAGTTGAATTGAATCCAGCAATTAGACTAAAGTTGTGTTTGATTCAGTGGGACTTGACCAAACTAATGTTGTTGACAGGAAGAACACATGCGAATTACTGTGATAAAATCAAATGCTTTGTCTCCAATTTCCCAGCATCATGGTAAATGTAAACCTTTATGTTCTCTTTCTTTTACATATATTGTAGCCATGCATATTGATGTATCACTCTTGACGATCCTCCTAAATTGATAAGTAACTTAAGATAATTATAAGAAGAGAACAAAAGCGGAATCTCTATGGAGCCCTTTCAAGGATGGTATTTTCAATACCATCCCTGTTTCCATTGGTGTATCGCTCTCACAATCCTCCTAAATTGATAGGTAATTTTAGATAATCATGAGAATGAGAACAAGAACAGAATTTTTATGGAGCCCTTCCCCGTCCCTTTCCGGTCTACGAATCATAAACCAATTCTTTGTCCTTGTTGGGATGGTATTTGAATATCATTCTGTCGGAATGGTATTTTCACTACAATCCCTGTTTCCATCGGATATCAGACATTTCTGGGAGAATCCAGTATCTGCTTTTAAACAATGAGTATAGATATTCTCCGATGAAGACAAAGATTTCCCATCAAGGCCCCCAACGACAGGGACTAGGATAGAGAAAATACTATCACTGTCCCGTCTCCGAATATTTTAATCGGAAAATCTCTGTTCTGTTCTCGTATTCGGTCAAACCAAGTATTTCTCAATCAAAATAAAGACTGAGAGCAGATTTCACATGGATATCGGGTCCAATTATCATTCTTAATTGTAAGTTGTATATTTTATATGATTTTACAATTGAAATTTATAACGATTGTGAACGTAGGGTGCCTTTAATATTAATTACAATTATTTTGAATTACGATGAACACATTTGTGCTGAGGGGCTGAGAATATTATTGTTAAAATGATTATAACTATAGACTATGGTTATAGATATACATTAATTTTCCTTGGTGGACAATTTGGTTATAGCAAAATGGTCAAATTTCAAGAAAAAACAATATGAATTTGATACAAAATGGTCAAAACACATGACTTGAAATATTCATTTTTCTTAGGGTACATAAACTTAGAAACTTTAATATAAAATCCAAATAGTCAATTTGATGAACTTATCTCATATACTCATATTTCACAAAGATTAGATTAAAGTATTTGAAGACTAGCTTGAAAATTTTATCAAAATTTAATTTCATATCAATTAATTAACAAATTATTTTTATAAGATTATTTAAGTTAAATATAAAAATTTCAAATATATTTGCTAACAAAGAATATCTCATACAAAATAATTTCAACTTATTAAAAATTACAAATTATACTTGCATAAATATTGTTGTTTACAGTACAACTTGCAAAAATTTATTTATAGCAATGTTGGAGAATAATTATTATAAGTATTTACTTTGCATTAAATCAACGATAAAATATTGTAACAAATATTGGTTCATTTCGTAAAATAAAAAAATAATGTATAAAAAATTTTAAAATCGTTTTAACTAAATAATTATATGCACTGATCATCTACACTTCCAGAACGACCAGTCTTTTCTTGATATCTACAATTAACTTAGCAGGAACAATGAACGTCAAAACGACGACGAAGAAGGCGAATCATGGGGGGCAGACTCCACTTCCACCAGGAATGTGCGTGCATGGAGATCCGCCAGATGGAGGCACTGTTCCTCTTTGAAGCGACTGATTAATATACGATAATGG
>CANYCX010112311.1:0-22072 GCA_948193385.1 Breynia disticha f. nivosa
ATTTTCTATCAAAATTTCATAATCCCACCATTTTTTTAGAATTTTTACGATGGAGATGAAATTTTAAAGTTTTTGTTCTCCGAAGTTCACAAAGGTTCACATTAGCAAGTTCACATAAACATATGCATGTATTTGATCACACATTCTAAGGTTCACATAAGTTCACATGCACAAGTTCACAGAAAAACTCAATCACTTCACACTCGTTTTAAGGTTTACAAATGTTCACGTGCTCAAGTTTAAAAAAAACTTCATTTAAAACACTCGTTCTAAGGTTCACAAAGGTTCACAAGCTTAAGTTCACAAAACATATAATCAACTTAACGCATATTTTAAGGTTCACAGAGGTTCACATGATCAAGTTTACAAAACAAAAGACTCAATTAAGGTACACGTTCTAAGGTTCAAGTAAATTCACAATGATCAAGTTCACAAAAAAAATACTCAATCATATCACAAAACGTTCTACAATTCACAGGTGTCACATGATCATGTTCTCCAAAAAAAACTCAATTTGAACACATGTTCTATGGTTCACAGAAATTCACATGATTAGGTTCACAAAAAAATACTCAATTACATCTCAAATGTTGTAACGATTTTACAAATAATTGATGAGAAAAAGCTGCAATGCAAAAAAACGGATGGATATGCGACAGTTGGAAGACTACGATTCAAAAAAAAAGAAACATAATTTATGGTGAATGGTTTCACATTTTTTGGGAACAATTACTAAAAAATAAGAATAATAACTTTATTTTTAATTTTCAAATTTAAGCGTTAAATAAGGAGAAAGTATGGTTTGATTATTTCGTAATATCCAAACGTTAAAATGACATAAATATAAAATGAAAACTACTGTTATAATCACAATTAACCAAATTGAAGTGTTATATCTTAAAAAGTAAATTTAAAAGAGGTCATTGTGGGTAATTACCTGTATCTAATTTATTGTGCATGGAAAGTCTGCAATTATTCCTTCATTAAAAAGTTTTTAATTATTTTATTTTTTAATTTAACATTTCTTGCAAATTAATTTTTTATATTTTATTAAAAATCACTCACTAATATTCTTAACTATATCAATTAATTTCTATTTATGATATATTTTAATTTTATCTATTGATTCTGACATTCTTATAAAAATACAAAAATATTTTGAGTTTTTTTTACAGATTTAATCCTATATAATTACGAATTAATTTCATAGCATAAGCTTTTTTTCTTTTTTATTTGCAACAATATATTTGTTTCAAAATTTTTGCAAATTGGATATATTTATTTTTTATTATATTTGTACGAAATGAGTTTTTTTATAAGTTCAAACTTAATATAAATTTCATGTATATAAATCAAATATTTTTATATAAAAATTTATATCTATTTTTATGGATATAAATTTAATATAAAGTTCTAACTTAATATATACTAAATTATTATTCTTTTATAGATTTTGTAAAATTAACGTTTATATAAAATTTTATTATTTTAAAATAAATACTAACTTTATATAATAAATTGTAGAGCTGTGGTATATTTGTAGTTTAATAAAAAATATAAAAAATTAAATTGTAACTATTTTATAAAAAATAATAGAAATGAGGTATATATAGAATTGAGTCAATAATTAATTCAAATGTGGGCTCTAAAGTAACATCAATACATTTATATTAACTTTAGAACTGTTCATTCTTGTATTATTCCATAAATTATAAACAATAATATTGTTATTAGCATCTATCTTGCATACTTATGTATTGAATTCAATTATGAGCTATGAAGTGATATCTATTAAATTTAAAAACTCTCTTCTCCAATTTTCAAATCAAACATTTATGTAAATATGCCTTTGTTCTCTCTCATTCTTACGGTAATTGAACTTATTTCGGTGCATATGGTTTTAGCAACTCTTTAAAAATGAGTTTGATAAGTTTTTTTCACTCCTTTTCAAATCTAAATTTGGACTCTTTAATAACATTTTGTAAAATTCATGTGCAACTTCTGGAAACATCTTTTTGGTATTTTTTTTGTGTCCTTGGATGCATCTCTAGAGGACCCACTTGCAAACTCCCCGCCCCATAGGGTGTGAGCATCTCTCGCTCGTCCAGCCGACTCGCTAACGCAATAAAAACCGCTTGGCAAACTCGCACTTAGCGCACATCCGACATGATCCCATTTATCACGGGATCAAAGTTTTAGCACAGGAACAACCCCGCACAACACCCTAGGTCTCTCACATTTCTGAGATAAGTTTTGATTCATCTCCGATACTACAGTGGTTTCATCCTCCCATGAGCTCAATAGGGAAGCGGAGATAACTCCCGACCAGTGTAGTGTCTTCATCATACACCTATTTGAGGGACAAAAGACCACTTATGACACATACCATGCCTTCTACTTTGTCCCTCCGCATCATATTCAATTAACAAGCATCTCGCGCTATTCTGTGCGTCACGACGAACAGTCCATGACACCAATCTCATTATTAGAATCAAACTTGTAATATTTTTAATGAACTGAACGTGAACACTTTAAAACTTATCTAAGCTCCATCCCGCCCAAGTATACTCCTAGTTGGGATAGCAAAAGAAAAAAACCAAGTGGATGATGGACAACAGAAATGGAGATACATTACCTGAATAAAATTCAATATGTAGAGAGCAGTCCCTTCCTATTCCAGAGATATACATTACAAGTGCAAAATATACACATCTATCATTATCACCCTTGCAAAAGAAACAATTACATAAGCATGCACACATCTACCTTCTTAACTTTTACATATTTATAACAATTTTGATCCAACCTGGTTCTAGAACGGTAACATCCACCCCACTGTCCATCCCAGAAGCAACCCTGCACCAACCAGACTCAAACCCAATGCAAAAGCCACCGCATATTTACTCACATCTGGCCCTGTTCGCCCTCGCTTCCCTCGTTTCCCCTTTGTGGATTTTCTACCCTTCTGAGGCATCCATGATGGCAGGATGACCGGGAAGATTGTCGACATTGGTTGTTCACTGTTTTTCATCTGATGGTAAATGGTTTCTAGCTGCAGTATCTGAAACCACTGCTTGTACGCAAAAAGTTGTGAGGCTTGCCTGAAGAACAACTTAATAACATGCTCCTTCTCGGCACATGCTTGCTTTGCTGCCTTCTCAGCTTCCCTTGCCCGCGTTTGGGAATGACGAATTGCTTCCAGCAGCTGAGCCTTGCAAGCATCACTTTCAGAACCTTCTCCAACTTTTCGAGTTTCCTTATGTGTAGAGGAATACCTGGATCTAATAAAAGATCACAATTTCAAGTCAACACATGCACAAAAGTTGAGGACCATGAAATACATTTGTACCAACAGGAATGAAGAAAGTCTAGTCTAGGAATAAAATGCTAACTGAGAACTCGAACTGCATATTGAATTATTAATAAACAAAGAAGTATTTTGATATGCAAAACAATACTTTGTTGGGCCAATGTGCAATCATTAAACGGCAAATGAAACCATGTGCGATAAAAAAAACTGCAGAATATTTGCCATCAAACCAAATACCTATAAGAGTTGTCCGGACCACTTTGTGAGCGTCCTTCAATTGCGGTCATATGTCTTCCAATTATGCCTTCAGAAGTCGGAGGTGTCTGCGCATGAACTATTGCACTGGTACTGGAACTGATTGGCGATCTCCAATACAAAGTGGATGGCAGTTTATTTTCAGAATCAGAAGATCCAGAATATACTCCGCGGTATTTCCCAATCTGCATCTTCTGAGGTGGTGGTAAGTCGCAGTTCTCCATATAGCCAAGTGACTTTTGTGCAACCAAAGAAGCCAAGTCGTCCTTATCTGTCCGCCACCAAGGTAAACTTTTTCCACTGCCAATCCAAGGAGACTCTGGATCAAAGCAGCAGTCATCACTCTTCTGCGATTTTGCATATCCAATATGATCTCTGTCACTTAATTTGGAGCTTTCTCTTGTGTCAGATAACTCATCACAATCTTGAGTGCTCTTATATGATGACTTTAACTCTACTTTTCTCAGTTTAAGATCTCTATTCATACAATCAGAAGAAATGCTACAGTGAGAACTAAGAGAGTACTCACTAATCTGTTTGACATTAACATAAGTGTCCAAGTCATCCTTTCCAAAATTCTGAGTCATTTTTCCAGGGAACTCTAAGCCAACTTTCAAGTTGTCCATTTCATCAACCTCCAATGCGTTTAGCTGTTCATATGTTAAACACTTTTGATAACCATAGCTGGGCTGCAGATGAAGCCACCATCTAGTATCAGGGGGCAGATTCGAATAAGACGTAACCCTACTTAAGGGCACAAAACCTATGGCTGAATGATCCGGCACATCTCCTGCATTAGTCGGTGGCCCATCGACTACCTCAGATGACGAAGATGATGTTTGGCAACAAGCTAATTTTGGAGCTCTTTTGGCATCTTCTTGGACAAAACAACGATTAGCTGTTCTCTGCCACACCGCCCTTGCTTCTGCTGCTGCCATCCTCTCCTTTCATTCCACACATCTACACAAAATCTCTGATTATCATTGGCGCTGCTGAAGCAGGACTACATCTAGCAGGAGATCATCAAGCTTCAATTAGATATGAGCAAAAAGCCAAAATAATTCATAAAATGGCCACTTCAGCAAAGCCACACAAAATTGTTTTCAGAACAAAACAACTAACGAAATTCTATCAGATGCATTCTTCATATTACGACCTTAAAACTAGTTCGAATCAGCATAAAACAAGCGTAACAAGAAAACTAAAATAAATTCAATGAAAATATGAAACAAGATAAGCACAAAAAAGTCATGCTTTGAACAGTAAAACAAACCAAACAAGAAAAAGGTTAAAGCACGGAATATATAGATACATGAAATCACAAAGAACTAAATTTCCACTTCAACAGAACAAGTCAAAGCAAGAACACTCTTTACACCTTTTTCGAAGATTATCTTAATAAAAAGACACAAATTACAAACTCATAACAAATATAAACCAAAACAGCTAAATGATTAAACCCCAGATAAGAAAAACACAGAAGCTTTAAGAAGAAATAGCAAAATTGAATGTGCGAATATTAAAAGGGATCAGAGAAATACAGAGAAAAAAACTGACCAAAAGAGTTATAGAGAATTGAATGGATAAAGAGGAAGTGGGGGTTGAGTAGTGAAATAAATAGTGGGGATCTGGGAATAAATCTATATAAAAACGCAGCGTTTTGGGTGTGAAAACCCAGAAAGATAGAATTTGCGAGAAAAGAAAATAGAGCGCGTAAAATAAACAGTTTATAGGTGAAGCTAATGATGCCTTTCGTTGTTTTGAGGTAACACACACCAAACGGCACCGTTTAAACTACCGTTCTAAGCACGTTTATATATTGGGAGGAGCAACTGTGAAGGATTGTGAGTACACGTGGTAAGAGGAGAGGTGGGTCCACTAAGATGAGACTTCTATTTTTGAATTTAATGGAATATGCATTGATTGGTCCACGTAAGAAACAAAATCATACCTCCCAATCACCAATTAACAATATATTTAATATTTTTTAAATTAATATTTAATTAAATATTATATTTTAATACTTGGATACAACTGTTAGATTAAATTTATATCATTAAATTAAATTTATATTAAAAATATAAAATTAATAAAAATAATATTAAAATAAATTATTAAGCATATAATATGAAGAAACTATATTTATTTGAAACAAAAGGATTAATTGTAAAAAAAATTAAAAAAATTCAGTATATTGTTTAAGGACATTCAATATTTTAATTAAAGATGTCAATTTACATTAATCTTGTTATAATATTAAATATTATTATTTATAGGGTAAAGGCCTTTGTCGATAAACTAGAGAACCGAAAAATAATTAAGAGATTATTAAAGAATGATAAAGATTTTTATTCTTATTTATAGTGAAATATTAGGATCTGGTGTTATTTGTATTGTATGATAATGGAATAGCTGAGAGTAGATTTTGAAGCTGGTGGTTGATCAATTCAATCATCATAAATTTTGTTGATGTGATACTAAAAATGGTAGCCCACGGAGTAGAAAAAGTGAGAAGCCCTTGGTTTAGGATCGACCCATGGTTTGGCTTTCGACAATTCCAATTCTTTTCACCAACTACACATGCATATGGCAGCACTTACAATTTGATTCACTACTTTTCATTCAACTTCAATTTAGACTAACATCTCACCAACAATATAAGCTACATTTACACTGCGTACTTGCCAAAAAGAATTAGACTCTGTAGATTATTTTAAGAGGAACACAAACATTACCAAATCAAATTCTTCCAAAATTTACCTCTAGTCGTATAAAATGAGGGAAGATTTGATGCGAAAAAACATAAATAATATACATAGATAGAGCAGCCCCAAAAGTAGTTTTCAGGATCTTCTACAAACTCCAGGAAAAAAGTTGAATCAAAGATGAAACCATGAAACTGAACCGCACTCATTGAAGCCTAGTTGGCATTGATGTGAAGATCATTCTGAACAACTTCGTTCACAAATGCAGAATTTAGCCACTACTTCTCTGGGGAGTTTATGTTTGCGTTCAGAAATGGAGTTTGTATCAGCTCACTCAATATGCCAAGATTAGCGGAGCGATAAACCAACCGCGCTGTTTTCATGTAGTGAAGTTAAGCCAGCCATAGATAACAAGATCAAACAAACATCAAACGTCTTTTGGGGGACGAAAATTCGAGCACCACCAAGCAATAAATCAGGCAATTGGGAAAGACAATGCTGACCTTTTTTTAAAATCACTTCTGGGATTCTATCAAAAACTGTTTCTCAGTCATTACTTCATATCAGGTGCTGATAATCTTTGCACTGAATCAGCTTCACTGAACCATCACCACCGCAAGTTAGAAAACCATGAGAAACAACTTGTATATCTGTCACACCAGCCTGCAACATTCACACAGAAAAAGTGAGTGCTATTATTGATTCACATTGAAAATGACGCAAAAGGAATATAGATTGAGAAGCCAACAATTACCCTGACAACTCCACCAAAGCCCCGTGTACTTGGTTGCAAAAAGGTACGCCTTTCATGCAATTTCGGCCAGTGATAAACCGCCTGCGCAGTTTTGGCATCCCAAAGCTTAACATCTCCATCTTTGCTTCCAGTTAAGAACAAACTAGTGTGTGGAATGGTAGATAGTTTGGTGACACTTCCTTCACTCAGATGCAACGCTTATACGATTAGATCATAACAATGAAACTGAATTGCAATTAGCATGAACAGAAAATAAACACCCTTACCTAAATGAGCCTTGGGTATGTACCACAGCATTCCATTTGAGTTTTGGTCTCCAATTTTGGTACCAATTCCCGTCTGCAAGTCGGTATTGGATGACGCATTGCTGCTTCCACCACCATTTTCAGAATGCCTATGCCTTTTAGTCTTTCCAGTTGCTATGTACCGGAAGTCATGAAGTCCAACATCACCATTTTTACCACCAGTTACAATGAGCGGCGAGATTGAACCGCTACCAATGTCATTGTCAAACACAGAAACAGAGCGAGCACCACCTTCTCACACGCAAAAGCATATATGCATTAGAAGAGAGTCCAAATTTGATCCATAGAACATATATAAATATTGAAAATTTAAAGCCAACTGATTGAGCACTTGAGATGATATATATCCCATAATTTATCACTAGAGCTACTTGTCCTAACCCATTGTTTTTCAATCAGCATTTATCTTATGAAGTTCAAATTCACACATTATGCCAAGTATTTACCCATGTCGATGCTTCTCTTTGAAAATCAAGAATTTCCATACGGTCACACTAACACACCAGTACCTTTACAAACCATCGTGTGATTTTTATTTTTTAACAAATCACACGACAAGGGCGATAACGTTAAGAGATCCGAGCATTCATGGCTTTCAAGTGCAATCAGTAAGTTTAAAGAAGGGAACCTTCATGACAAATGCTTGAAGCCTGCGAGGTTGTAGGTGGCGCCAGTGTATCCCAAATAACCACGTTAACACTGTTAGAACTATATCCAGCAGCAGCAATCACTGATCCACTTGAAGTAATATATGAGATATCTCTACAAAATAACAAAACAATGAATTTTTAACAGAAGTTCCCACAAGTAAATCTTCCAAGACAACATAAAGAATCAAACTCGTTTGTCTTAAATTTTCTCCTATATTTCTCTTGTAGGACTTATATGTTGAATTGGCATCTCTACCTATCTTTAGATACAAATGCAATCAGCCAACAATATGAATTTCAACTCCATGAAAAATACAATACGTACGATGCATGACCATCAAAACAGATTGATGATTCTGTAGGACGAATATTACTCCTTCCTCCAACTTCCAGATGCCATGTGCAGACAGTTCCATCCAAAGCAGCTGATGCAAATCTGTGCCCATAGTGATCAAACTTCAAAGAAGATATCGAAGCAAGAGCATATGGAGGGGGAACATTTGCAGCAGGGAGAACTCCATAAGTTGCAACTGCCTTGTTCTTCCCAAACTGTACATGTTATTTCCATCATATAAATCATCCGTCAATGTGCAGTACAATAAAGTTGTGGCAATTGTCAAAAAAAAAAAATTGTGGCAATATTTACAAAATTGATTTGGCAAAAGATTGAAATCCAATTCTAGTTCATGCTAGATTCCAATCCAATCAAATTTGTTCTTTTCTTAAGGGCTTTATGAATTTTTCACAAGCACCTTTCTAATGCTCCAAACAGAGTTCATATATTTAGTATGCATCCAGTTCCAGTCAGTGAACAGTAAAAGCAATAAGTATGCGGTCACTAGCTATTGGGTCCTAGAAAGAGAACACACTAGGAAAAAGAAATAACATACCTCCCACAAGTAAATGTGAGTGTTGCTGGAACCAACCAAGAATAAAGGTCTGGATGGATGACTGGAGAAAGCTCTCGTACGGACATTTTCCACAGTAGCAGGGGAATCAACAAACTCTTCAAAATCTTCTTGAACTTCCCAACCTAAGCCAGAGGCACCAATACCAGCATAGCCTGGAACTCCAAATGCTCCACCACCAGTCAAATCTTTCCTTGGTCTAGCAAAAGTAGCCATACCAATGGTTGCTCCCCCCAATCCTAAGTGTGCTCCTTTCTTGCTACCAAGACCAACACCCGGAGAGACGCAAGTTGGAACTGGGGTTGAATGAGCTGCTGCCCAGCCATTTAGTGGCCAATCAGCATCAGACCAAATATAGTCAGATGGATATTTACAAGGAAACACATCCTCCCAGCTGAAGAAACTTATGCCCTGAGTTGGATAGAATGTACATTACATGCTTGCATAGTATAATTTTTCTACAATATCAAAATTATAAACTGATGATCGTAACTAACCTTACGGTTGCTAGCAACGGCAGCATGCCTTTCATTAACAGAGTTGAGACACAATGCCTACTCAAAATTTAAAGAATTATCTGTCAGGCATACTGGGATTTGGTTTATTATCTAGTGAGCATTACGGAAGAAAGCAACAAAATCCTATCACTCAAAAACCTCATTGGTATAAAACAGATTAAAGTTGTATTTTGAGATCTGAAAGATTTACCTCCAAAAGTTCTCCATCTCTTTTATATACTTCCTGGGCATGTTGAAAGTGCGAAAAATCTTTGGAAATTGTTGTCTCCTTCTGCCAAGAACTTAGAAAAGTGCTGCCATTTCTAAATAAACTCTTAGCTGGTGTTCCAACATCGTCAATGGAAGAAATACTGCCATTACTGTTAGTGCCTACTGCCTCATTACCAATTTCAGTAGTTTCATGCTCTTTACTGATATCTTCCCATACATCAGTCCAGGCCCTGGAAAATTTAATGTTCAGAAAGCTCCGCCAGCTCATCTTTTCTTGTTCAAAACCCTCGGCTAATAAATTCGGGTGTGCAAAGTTGCACCAGAGGTCATCCAAAGATGATAAATCATCTTCAACATTTGTTGCATTTGTGCTAAGAGATTGGTCAGAGAATTTGGCTTCATAAAAGCCAGACTCTTCTAACCATACAAGTGTAGATACATGCAATCTATTCTCTATTTTCTGCTGCAGGAACGAAGCTAATAATTTTAAATGATATGACGGAACATGTTCAAGTGTTGCCTTAAAAAATTCAGCCAATATCAATGAAAAAGTGTTGACATTTTCTTTTAAATTCTCACCACGGGATTCAAGATTCTTTGATATGGATGGCCAGAAAGCAATTTTACCGTTGGACACATCAGATAAACAACAATCTTCAGTTGTACTGCGCAGGGAGTGCAACTTATCTTTTATGAATTTACACAACTGTTGCCGCAAACATGCCCCGAGAACATACCATTTTTCCTCTTCTGAAATTGTATGCATTATTTCTCCATTATGTTTTTTGGGCTCAAACTTGTCGACTTTATGTCCCTCTTCCATGTCATTTATAGGCAAAGAGCAAGCCAAGAACTTCTCTGTATGACTGAGGATGTTCTTCATATCTGACCAGTTGACTTCACAATTTGGTCTGTTGGCCAAGAGGGGTTGCATCATCAACAAGAGAACTTTCGAATTTTCTTGTAGCCAAGCAAATGCAAAATGCATCCAATACTCAAATAAATCAAGAATAAGAAATAAATGTTCCACAATATTTTCAGAGCCTGCATAAACTCTTATAGCTGTTCTTAAACTTCGTAATACTGACAAGATACTACGGAATGAAAACTTCTGAGCGTTTAACCAGGTGGACCCAGCTTCAGCAGACGTATCATTCCCAACATGCCATGGCTTTGGTGCAACACACATTATGCTACAGTGCATTACAAATCGAGACAATAGGAAGGCAGTATCTTTTGTGAAGCTCCAAAGTAACTTGTAAAGATTCTGATGCAAAACGTTGTCCTTGACAACATGGCTTTTATCTGGTAATTCTCCGCGAGAACTATGGTTAGCTGATATATCATATCCAATAAATGGAAAGCCGCAATTCCACAACCAAACTATGATCTGCATGATGATAAAAGATATTTTAATATGGGACAAGAAAATGTCACAGAATATAAGGCATCAATGAATTAAAGATGCATCCGTTGGAATCAATAATCACATACCATTCTGATGATGTAAGTTGAATCTACAGCAAACTTTTGCTCAATTTTTGAAACTCCACAAAAGAATTTCTCTTGAAAATTGTCCCGTGAATTATTGTATTGATGACCCTCATCATCCTCTGTGCACTTAGAAGCTTGAAGGGATCCTAATAAATTTTCAGACCACTGAGGATGCTCCATGACTAACTTTGAGAAATACCGAAGAGCCAATTCTGATTTCCAATGTGACTCTAATTGTAGAGCCACATCAGCTGCCAACCATGGAAAATTCCCAATAGATGGCCTCAAAATTTCAGATAACACTGTGGAGTGATCAACATCTGCAAAACTTTCCTGATCCATGACTCCAACCATGTTCGAAGAGGATGAAAGGCACTCTAAAGCCTCAAGCTGTGAGGTTAAGGCAAAAATTATCTATCAATGTAACATAACAAGAAACTACTAATGTATATTAGCACTCCAAAATTAGCACTCCAAACTCTCACAAAAACCAGAAAGTTCATGTGCTACAAACAAACAAAAGTTCGTCTTTGAGGAAAAGAAATAATAAAGGAGAACAAATAAGAACTACAACAGAATAAACAAGGAAGCAAGAAAGTTGGTAAAAGTGATCAATTATAGAGTTGTGCAATATCATAGAACAGCCAGAAATATATAAATAGCTGATAGTTTAAAGTAATCTCACAGGAAGCCCACATCTACTCAGGGCAGTAGCTGTGACAAAAGTTGCCCATCTACCAAGACTTGCAGCATTTTGCTCCCCTATGGCATTCTTCATGCTATTTTTGGTCACTAAAGAAAGACAATAGAGACCAACATGAGGGTCCATAAAAGCAATGTGATTGGATGAAAGAGCAGTGTCATCAGGTGATGAAGTCACTATAGGAACAAACATGCTCTTGAAGGACTTCGAGTAATTTCCCAATTCCCACTGCAACCAGAAGAATTTCACCATTAAAAGAATAGAAATCAATGTGAAGAAAAAGAAAAGGAAAATTAGGAGATGATTGGGCAGCATGATTTCCTGTTGATCAACATAAAATATTTAAAATCTACGAACCTCTAACAAGCTTGCAAGCCAATAATTGCCTCTCTCACTTGCAGATGGAAGTATGAACTTTGTTACCAAGTGCTGTTCCATTGGCCCCCCACAACCTTCAACAAGTCGGCAAATTACTAGAGCAAGCTGTTCATCTTGAAGGTTCTTTGCGCAGACAGTAACTGCAGACTGTGTGTCACCTCCGAGCAGAAAGAAAGCAACAGCCAACTCCAGTTGATGCCTTCCCATTAAAACATAAGCATTTTTCAGTGCAGCTGCTTTATTTTTCTCTTCCTGTAAAATAATAGAAACAAATACGAGGCAGAAAATTTCATTTCCTCCTTTCATGGAAGGTAGCATTCCACATGTCATGCAAATGCCACATAAGCCAATTGAGCACACGGACAAAAACTGAAAACACACTGAAATCGAAATCCAAAAGCAAAAAAAGCTTGGGACACTTCTGAAACAACCAATTGAAAGTTCATTTTGACAAAAACACAAAAAGAAATCACAATTAGGAACCAAAACTGTGTACTTACCTTGAAATTGCGAGAAAGAAATCCCACCAATGGTTTATCTTTTTCATCTCTGCTTAGTTTAAAAAGACCAGCCAATACTTGAAGCCTGTTCAATGCTATGTATAACAAAGCACAATCTTTAGGGTCTTTGTTTCTCAGATAGTTTTGTCTTGCTAACTTTTCCATCTGCAGGAAGATAAAGAGCAACAGTACAATAGGCACTTCAATTGAAAATGAAAACAGTATCTATACGCAGGAATCAAATATTCAAAACATTGGCATCAGAAATTGAAGGAAAAGATGTCAAGCGGTAACTGTTCACCAGAAATACACTAATATTTGCTTGAATAGAAATTAATCATTACAAACATGAGAAAAAACACTAGACGGATGGAACATAGAGGGGGAGAGAGAGAGAGAGCATGTTTCCAGACAACACTTAAGAAATCCAATTTCATAAAAACTGGCATGCCAGCATTTCCAGATTTACAAGTCTGTTTAAGAAATACAGTTGAATTCAATGCATAAAACTTGAAAGCTCCTCTTAGGAAATGTTTCAACAACAATGCATGGAAAAAATAATTATCCAAATCATTACCCTTGTACGAAGTTGTGCAGCATTAGTGAACCAAAACCCAACACCGAGATTTCTCATTTCCTTCCATGATGATTCATTGGGAAGAGAAGAATTCAATAGAATTTCCTGACAATCAGAGTGGAAGGCCCAGCACATCATCCTAGCATCAGCAACCAACTCATCTGCAGACGGATATCGACCAAAGCTCCGAAAATAGTTTAACTGTTGAAATCTTAAAGCAACCCAAAATCTTGAAGCAAACACAACAACAACAGAATTAGTGCAAGAACTCCAATTTACAGATATCAAAATGTAATTTAATGAAAATAGTTAACACTACCATTTACAAAATATGTGGTATTGGTACCATATTATCATTGAAGAATAGGTATAAATTCCACAAACAGAATCGGTTCCATTAAGAAATCACACACCAACATTTTTATTGTCTTAATTGCATATTTCATAATGTAGTATTCAGAACAGAACATGTGCAACATAGACCCATTCGATTATCCAGGTAAGCCAGGCAACATTTGTGCTGAAGACCAGAACAAACTTCACAAGAAATTACCCGAAGAGGAAAACATAAGATCATTTGTTAAATCTCCCCTAACAATATGAATTAAAGTTGACACTCAAAAATAATAAATCAAATACCTTCGCCCAGGTTCGTCTAGAGTCATGTAGGAAGAAGAAGATTGTTGAACTTCACCAAGAAGATCTATGATTGCAAGAACTTGCAACTTATCTACTTTGGTCAAGGCCGCTAATTCATAGAGCTTCTCAAGAGGTTCAATGTAGGAGCTAAGATCAGATTTTCTCTTAGACGAACCTGAAATTGAACTGAAAATATCAACTTTTGTATCATATGCAAAACTCTGCGAAGATGAAGAGGGCATTCTCCCATCAGCCCATGGGAATCCCGTCTCAGTTGAATCTTTCACAAGAAGGCCTTCAAAGTAACTCGATAGAAGGATTTCTGGCACCACATATCTGATACTCCTTGTAGTGTTGCTTCTTTCCTCAGAAGCAGAAGTAAGATACTCAACAAGATGACTCAAAGATAAATACGCACGTTTCCAATTGCCTAAAAGTTCATCAGAAAATGAAAGCATAAAAAAACTGTAAGCACAAACGAAAATGCATAAAATGCCTGAACAATTTTCAAATAATCAAAGTTCTAGATCTTAATCAGGTAAAGGTTTCTGTGATTGTCAATCAATCCATTGAAAGAATAAATCTCAACAATCATCTATTCAATATGTAAATTGCTGTCCTATCTTACCTGAATACAAATTCATGAGGAGCACCTTAGGGTGATAAACAGGTAAAGGTTTCTGCAATTTTCCAACTACTTCCATCAGGCTCCAAGAATCAAGTATGCCACGTGAATTAAGATTAAGCTGATCTCTTTCAATGGACAAGTTACTTGACAAGTGCTCCTTTTCATTTATCAATACTGAAGAAGCACATACATCTGTCACATTACCAATTTCAGCACATGTTTTTTTACACTATTAATGTTAACATCACAACCTGTGAATGTTAAGAAACAAAATCCCTTACCTGTTCCATCATCATTTCTCTCTTCGACAAGATTCGAGTGGTAGTTAGCTTTTTGTTCAATATCTAATGGAAAGACAGTTCGACCAAGTAGCCTAAAGAAATTATCATGGATAATGACAGGTGTAGCCTGAGGTCCCCAAAGGAAGTCACAAATAGAAGGGATGGTATGGGCAACAGCAATGTGAGACCAATTACATATCTCTGGAAGCATCCCACAATGTAGCAGAAGCTGACCATCCGAGTGCTTCTGGGTATACACCCGTAACTCATTCTGCAAGCAAACTCCAAGAAGTAACTGGCCATTACCTAAATCCACCCAATTTAGAGCCACAATATCTTTGTCAAAAGGTATTCTATCCTCCAACAAAAAAAATCCAGTTCCTATGAGATGCACACTGTCCCATATATGAAGGGTGGTTATGCTCTCTAAATGATTCTTGGATACTGTTGCAATCTTCTGGCCACTATTAGTCAAACATATAGTTGTAACAGGGCCTTGATGAGCAATAAAGTTACCCACAAGGTCCCAGGGTTTGTCAGGAGTTGAATGTCGAGAAGAATTGCATCTCCAAAGTTTCACAGTACCATCTGAGTAGCCTGTGGCCATTTCATATGCAGGCAGACATGTGCACATATCTCCATTGGAACCAAAGTT
Organism: Breynia disticha f. nivosa; assembly: GCA_948193385.1. Lineage (NCBI taxonomy): Eukaryota > Viridiplantae > Streptophyta > Magnoliopsida > Malpighiales > Phyllanthaceae > Breynia > Breynia disticha. Next base: position 15,471 of record CANYCX010112311.1, read on the forward strand.
TTCTTGTGTGGGCACAAAATTAACAGGACATACCACAGAGAAGCTAGTAACCTGGTCAGCAGAATGATGCTCAGGAAAATGTGATGAGCAAGGATTAACACCAACACAATATCTTTTACCAGCAAATGCATCTTCGAATTTCCATTTGCAGCCAAAAGGAGGGATTGCATCATCAGAATAAGATTCAAAACAACTTGTTGATGAATCGCAAGAATCTAAAGTGACTTCCCATGAAATAGCCCAGAAATCATTCATCCATATTCCCAAAAGCAAAAACTTGCTATAATTTAGAGGTTTTTCACAAGTTGAAGGTAGAGGTATGACAAACAGATTTGTAGGACCGTCCCTGTGAGGGCCATGATGCAGAGGAATGGTGCATATGTGGTGACATAATACAGCTTCTGAATTTTGAGAAATTCTAACTATAAGACAATCAACTCCTGTATCATGTCCCATAAGAAGCATGCAGTCATCACCAAGTATAGGAGGTGCCCACCTCATGCTTGTATATTTAGGCAATGAACCACAGGTTATAAATTCTCCATGAAACTTCCAGGAAGGAATCCATGTAGGAAGCTCCAAAATACCATTTGAAACATCCGAAATTAACCAAAACAAAAGATATCCATTAGAGTCCAAAGATGCAGCAATTTGAATATCATATATATGTGGATGAATTGCAACTTGTAAGATTTTACTGGCATGACCTGCATTTAAGACACCAGCACCAGAACACAAGATATAGTTGTCTATCTTGTCATCTTTTAATGGAGCGCCATCCTTATTGCTCGCTTCAGCATATAACGAAGACAGAACCACTGAATTGCTAGGTAACATATGAACAAAAGAGCATATCTCTGGAGGACTAGACAAGCAATTCCTTAATATGACAACTTTATCAAGAAACAACCAATCCCTCCAATTTGAAAACCCCACTTTTTGAGGAAAAGAAGCTTCAAGTTCATGCAGTTCTTGTTTTTCCCATAGTCTAATACGAGGAAATCTCATGGGTGAGGTATTATCAAGACAGTGAATTGCCCAAAAATTAACTACTGTTCCAGGACCAAAACTAATAAGCCATTCACAGCTGGCAACCTTATCATGACCATCTCCTTCTAGAGAGAAAAATTGATTAACACCTTGCCTATTTTTTTGTATCCCACTAATTTCAACTGCCCAGGTGAAGAAAATATCCCTTCCTAGATTTCCATTTAGAGCTTCATTTACCTCAATCACAGACACAACACAGAAAGATCTATTCACATTTTTATTATCATTATTCTCCTTGCCCAACTTCCTAACCTTTCCATTATCGACCTCAGTCCACAACCTCACTGTTCCATCTACGCAGCATGTTAACAACATATTCCTCAAAGAATACTTAGAATCGCTCTGCAACTGTCTTTTTTTCAATGGCCTCCACTGAATCATTGAAACACAGCTAGGATGATGTAAATCAACCTTTGTAAATTCTGAAATGCCATTGTTGTAAAACAATAACACGTTATCACCCAAACCATTCAACTCTTTCCTCTGGACCTCACGCTGAGACCCTGCCCCAGTTGCAAACAAACCATCAACTGACCACGTTGCAGAAACCAATTTTTGTGGCCAATCAGCCTTAAACTTCCACGCAATTTCCCACGATGTTCTATTCCTTCTCCACAAAACAACATCAACACCAGCCGCAACAATCCCATCCCCCGAACCCGTCCACTTAACCGCCTCCACATAACTAGACTGTACAAGTAGTGCATTCTGGTTCCAACAAAAAGAACCTAACACAAAATGCCGACAAAACCAATCAAAATCCACTCACTCTCTTAACAACTCTCAATTATACCTCTATTCTATCACATTATCAATCAATCTACCAAACAAAACATCCAAACTCTAGTTTACCAAAATACCGGTTAAGTTAAATCAACAGAAGATTCAAAATAATATTACCTTTTCCAGTGGATGAATGATTAACAAAGACGTGTACACGATTAGCAGAAGAAGCAGCAACATCTCCAAGCGAAGACCAGGAGAGAGAAGAAATAGGTGCTGAGGTGTGAAAAACTTGGCGGAAAATGGAAGCGATAGAGGATTGAGGAGAAGGGAGGTGAGAGATGACAAGGAGAGAAGAGGCAGCGTAAGCGAGCCATGAATAACCGGCGAAATCCGGTAACCAGTCGAAGGTGAATGGGGAGGGAGTCGGAGCGGGTGGGACAGTATCGGAGGTTAGGAAAGCGAGAGGGAGGTGGGAGGTGGGATCGGTTCGGGTTTGGTTTAGTGAGTTCATTGCTTTGGTTAAGTCTAACTGTTACTTCACGTCCTTGTGCTCATCTTGTAGCGCTGATGTTGTAGCCACTTCACACTCGCCATGCTTCTACCTCGTTCCAGATGCATTGAACAGCAATTCTACAGCTATAAATCAAGATTACCAATCACCAGATTAGTGGCATGGGTAAGTTAAAATAACGCAAAGATGATTCATTTCTGTTCAAAATCATTCTAAATAGTGCAAAATATGATTTTTGCATCGCACTAGTATTGCGATTTATCGCAATTCATTTATTGAATGATGCAGAATCAATCCGTTGGGCCAATGCGAAGGGTATGTAGTGGCAATAAGAAGTTATATTTGCTTCAGAGCTCTGACATATAAGCATTCGAGGCTAGACTGGAAATGGCAAAATTACAACTATACCCTCACATTTTATTTATGAGATTTTTGGAGCTTCACTAAATTATGAAGTTGTTACATACCTCTACACCAACGACCTCTTGGTTCAGTGGTAATGGGGGCTGAACTTGGTAGGGCGGACCACGGTTCGATCCCCCACAACGTCGATTGGAAGGGAAATGAACTTTAACCCTCAATTCCTTCCCGAACCGGATTAGTCTCGGTCCAGTGGGTCGATGATACCGGGCTTGACCAAAAAAACATACCTCTACACCTCGTAATTGAAGAATTAACTATCATTTTTGGAATGTTGTCAAAAAAAAGGGTCATTTTTGAAAGGCATGTTGATATTTAAGTGCAATGGGAAGAAAATTAGAAGGGAGTCTTAAGGTGTGCTAACATTAAATATAGAGAAGACAAAATAAAACAGAAATTAAATTCATGTTAATTTTTAATGAGGTAAATTGATAAATGGAAGGTTTGGATACAAACAAAGGGTAACTTAGCTGCTTGAATTGAGTTGAAACTAGCATGAACCTTGAAGATCTCACATCTAATTAGAAGCGCACAGTTCAAAAGTCCAAAACGTTTAGGTCGAGGCAGTTCAGAACAGTTGAAAGGAGATTCCAAAGAAGTAAAAATAACCAATTAGATCATGAAGCAAATATCAGACAATATAAAGGAAAGTAAATTGCTCGAATATGAGATGATGGTTGAACCAAATGAAGTGACAACTACTCAATTAGGCATTCTAAATTTTGATTTGACACTTGCGACTGAAAAGCATGTTGCTCTTACTACTACTAGCAGCGCTGATGAACGATCTCTCTATGAAGCTTGGAAAAGATCAAATAGACTTAGCTTAATGTTCATGTGACTGACTGTGGCAAGCAACATTAAGGCTGCAATTCCTAACATTCAGATTCTAATAAATTTCTAAAGTATGTAGAGAACATTTCTCGGTCTAAAAAGTGCTGATAAGTCGTGTGTTGGGACATTAATGTCGACGTTAACCACCATTAAGTATGATGGTACTCGCCCTATGCACGATCATGTGACTGAAATGATCAACACTACTGATACGATCGAGTTGTACTAAAACTACGACTCGCTAGGCAAGTATACCTATCGAACATAATATAGACACCGGAGTATCGAGTGTCGATCCGAAAGAGACGGTCAAGTACTAATACTATCAATTCAAGTTATTATCTAATCTAACAAAATGGATTGGTTATTGTAACATCCTGGACTTTATTTTTATGGAAATGATTAATGAGAATAAGATTTTTCTTATAGAAATGATGAAAAATAAATGATTATATTTAGTTATATGAAGTTTGATTGAAGTTTGATATAAGGTTTATGTGAAATGAATAAGAAAAATGAGAAATGCTAAAAATAGCTAAGTAAGTGCTGTGGCAGCAAAGTACGCTCGGTGGGAACTACAGTGTGTAGTTCACTGCCCACCACGTGTAGTCTACTAAAATCTGGAAAAAATATATAAGGTTATGATTAAGTCGTAAGAAGGTTCAAGAAATGTTTTTAAGGTTCAGAGGAAAGGTTAGAGTGAGAGAGAATTCAGAAATGTGAGATTGTGAGCAAAGGAAGTGATTTTGTATGCAGTCATGCAATCATCCATCTTAAAATCATAAGGTAAGTAAGTATAAAGGTTTCCATTAGGTTTCTCCTTTGAATGGAACGATATTGTATGGATTTCACTTGTTATTTTACTGCTGGAATGATAGAATTAAGGGGGAGAAACTAGAATTGATGTGATGTACATGATAGGAAGGATTTGAGGAAGAAGGAATTGAGAAACAAAGTTGAAAACATAGGGTTTACATATTGTTTTTGTTGAAAATTGTAAACCTTGAATGTGTTTGAATGGAAATTGATGCTGGAAAATATGTTATTGAATGATTAGAACTTGAATAAACCCATTGTGTATGAATTGGAAGAGGGCATCCTTAAATGGATGGATGTTGGAAACATTATTCATAAAGGAAATGATGAAGAGTGGTTGACATGAAGTTTACAAATAATGTTTTGATAAGTTTAAGTAAAGAATCAATGTGGTAATGGTTCGTTAAAGAATTATATATACTTAATTCCGTACAAGAGGATCTGTACTATGGATGAGTGGCTTGTGAGACATTGTTAGAGTGTCTATTGTGCTTAGCTACGAGGTAAGTGTTCTTACGCTTACAAATTGATTCGTAATCTTGTTTCTAGGCTTAATTCTCTATAAATAGGCTTGGCCTATAATGATATGTTGCGTTGCTAGATTCTAGATGAACCATATTGATAATGTGATGTTTTTGGTTCATGATTAACATGAATGAAAAAAACGTGATATGAAAATATGGCTTTAGTTGACATATGGTTGAGAATGTTTCTTATGGTTGATTATAAATTATATTGAACATGAGAATATGGAAAATGAAGTGTATGGATTGATTCTTGATATGGCTATCTTGATTGACATATGAGTGGCCTTATGCTTAAGATTAATTGTTAATTGATGATAATAGGCTTAGTTGCTTATTATGTATGATATGTTCTTTGGAACATTAATATGATTGGGTTATGAGATTGTTTTGGCATGTTGATTATACTTGCCTTGTTGTTCATTCTCTTTATCTATGAACTTTACTTGATTTGATTGTATACTCTTTTGGATATATTGATGTTTGGTTGATATATGATTGATTGACATGCTCCAGATGCCTTGTTAGATTTCATGTGTGAGATTGTGATATGAGGAAGCATATGATTGCTTTATTGAGCATGTTGAGCATACTTGATTGAGACTATGTTATATGAATGCATTGATGATTCATTGTGTTGCATTCATTGTGTGACACTGATATTGAGATACAGGCTGAGCCTGAATATATTCTGAGAGAGATCTCGATGCCGGTCTAGGACTGATGATATTCTGAGCTGGGCTCGATGCCGTACTGGGTACGATGCCAGTCTGGGATCGAGGGAAAAATGAAAAGAAAATGAAAAGAAAAAGAAAAAGAAAGAGAAAAGAAGACCCCGGGGTAGGCATATCGCATGTGTTTGCATATCCATTCATATGCACATATTTCATTTACATTTATATTTAGCATGTCTGACTATTGCGTCGTGATATATGAATGTTAGAATTATTTGAATCTGAGTTCTGTGTTATGAGATATATGGTATGGTATGAGAGATATGTTATCTACGTGTTGTTGAGAGATTTGAACTGTGCTTTGATATGTTTTGGTGAATGGTATAGTGTGAATGCAAACAAGTACATGGTTGATGTGTTTCTTATATGAAAACATTAATGGTATGATAAATGAAAGCCACTGGCCTTGCTTGAATGGAATCTGATCTTGTTTGCTTGAAATAAGAAATTATGATACATGGATTATATGATAATGCATTAACATGTACAAGTACTTGTTTGCTGGGATTTGGATTGTTAACCGAAACATAAAGCATAATACAGAGACTCAGTACGTCTTCGTACTGACCAACATGCCATCGTGTTGGATATTGAATCTTAATAAGAATGAATTTGTATTTCAATATGGCGTTGGTCAGTAGGGAATGAAGGGATGAAGACGACCTCGTGTTCATTAGCACGTTTGTGTTAACTGGACCCCTGCACCTCATATAAACTAAATTTGGGCCTACACTTACTGAGTATTATTGTATACTCACACCCTTTGTTTATTTACATGATGTGCAGGTATAGCAGGATTACTACGACGAGAACTCGAGCACGAAGATTACAAATATGGATTGTTCTGAAAAGATGTTTAAAAGAAATGTATTTTATTTGTTACATTTCAAATAAGTTGATTGTAAAAGTTTTATAATTCTTTTCTATATCCATGTTATTATTGAAAATGATTGGAGATGTTGGATAAAAGGTTTAAAATTTGGGATT
>CANYCX010112374.1:0-10825 GCA_948193385.1 Breynia disticha f. nivosa
GTATAATGTTGGTTTAATACTAATAGTGATTAGATTTTAGATTTTCAGTGGCTATTTTATTAGTTATAAAAAATTATCTTATTTATTTTATGTATATTTTTATATATACTTTTGAAAAATCTTCCATTAGTAGTAAAAAAATTATATGTGTGAAATTTATAGATATTTCACACTTTTTATTAACTAAATTAAGATATTATTTGTTTAAAATAATTAATATTGATGATTTAATAAAAATTTTAATATTTATTTTAAATATAATAATAAATAAATAAATAAAATAATAACAAAAATAAAGATGCGAATGTTGGCGGCGAAAATTCCTTTCGGTCCTGTGTCCGTTTTTTATTTAGCTTCTCCAACCGAACGCCACTTCCCCAAATTCCCCTCCCGCCATCTCTTGAAACAACGCTTCCCTCCTTTGGAAAACCTTTTCTCTTTCAATTCAGAATAGCAACATTCAAAGCAGACCAATATGTTCCGTCTCTCTTTCAAACTCCGCCGTTATCGTCGCTTAGCTCTGCCGCGCTCCTTCTCCTCCCCGTCATCCAAAAACCCCATCGAGCCCCCTAACACTCTCCATAATCCCCAAACTGCCCCTCCTAAACTTCCTCCCCAAAACGCCGTCGTTTCATCGCCCACCTCATCGTCATCCTCCACTTTCTCCACCGTTGCTCTGTCCGCAACGCTCCTCACCGCCACAATCGCTTCATTCGCGTACTTCTCCGACGAAAGTCAACACCGCGCATCAAACCCTATCAGCACCGCCATACAGGACATACTCTTTAAATCGAACGACTCCGTCAAGCGTTTGTACGACCACGCACTCCAGACCGGCGTAGCCGCGTCGGTTCTCTGGCAATCGTTGGCCTCTGTGCTGTCATCCGCGAACTACGAGGTCAGGGCGGGGTTCGAGTTGCGTGTGGCGGCACTGTTGGCGGATATTGCTGCGGTGAATTCGGCGAGGAGAGAGGCAATTGTCGGGGCAGGCAGGGGGAAGGTAGTGGATTGGTTGTTGGAGAGTGTGGGGGGCAGTAGGGAAGGCGGGACACAAGCAGAGGCGGCGCGAGCCCTTGCATACTTGATTGCTGATCCTAATGTGTGCAAAGACGTGTTTGGACGGCCTCGCGCTATTCCACATTTGTTGAGGTTTATATTCTCTTGCCAGCCTAAAAAGAAGGTATGATTTTTATTTTTTTGTTTGGTGTGGATAGAGTGTTTGGTTAGGATTGTGATTGTGGAATTGTTTCTTGAAAGTAAATGTGTGATTAGTTTTATTGGATTTGTTTGGGGGCAGAATTCAAGACGTACTTCATTCGATGTTTCTGATTCTTTGAAAGGTAGGAGCATGCTGGTCGCGGCCATTATGGATGTAGTTACATCGAATTGTGATAGTTTAGAGAGGATGAATTTTAAGCCTCTGTTGCCGGGGAATGCCGAGACAAGAGACATTGCAGCTGCGATTGAAGTTGTTGAAGAAGGCGGGTTGCATATGGATGGGGTGCCGGATAGTGATGGGGATGACGATGGTGGAAAGGGTTTGAAAGGGATTGGGATTAAGATTTTGGAAGGTAGGACGGTTTTAGGGTTGACGAAAACTAGCGGGTTTATGGAGTTGGAGAATAGTGGTGCTTCTGGGGTTGAATCATTTGATAATGTGCCTAAAACAGTTGCCATGCTTCATAAGCGTGATAGTTTTTTGGAGAAATCAAATTTATCTTCTGCTGTGATTCCTGGACTGTGGGATGATCTACATTGTCAACATGTTGCCGTGCCTTTTGCGGCATGGGCTTTGGCTAATTGGGCAATGGCATCTGAGGTCAATAGGCTGCATATTCAGGAACTGGATCATGATGGACAAGTTGTCATGACTGCTTTAATGGCACCAGAGAGATCCGTTAAATGGCATGGGAGTTTGGTAGCTCGATTGCTGTTAGCAGATCATAATCTACCATTAACCAATTCTATTTCTGATTGGAGTTCTAGTCTTCTGACTACAATTTCTCAGGCTAGCAAAAATGATGATGCATCTTTGGTTCAAGTTGCTTTATCTGCCTTTTTGCTTTCTCTTGAGAGGAGCACTGATGCACGGAAGGTGGTTATGGAAAAAGGGCTTGAAGTGATGAGAGATGCAGCTAAGAGAACGGCAAACTACAAACAAGTTCAGGAGTCACTGGCCAAAGTTATAGAGTTGCTTTCTACAGGGGATTTGCATTTATCCCTTGAAGACAGTCAGAAGTGGTCCGGCATTCTTCTGTCGTGGGTTTTTGGGAAAGGTTCTTCTGACATTATGCGATCAGCAGCTACTATGGCTCTTTCGTCCATTCTTGAAGATCATGGGCCTTCTTCTGTGCCAATTTCTCAAGGGTGGTTGGCTATTCTGCTAAATGAAGCGCTGGATTCCAACAAAACTGCATCTGTTAAGGCAGGAACTCAACCTAAAAGTGACAAAGTGAAGGTTTGGAGAAACTCTTCTATATTTTTTTTTTCAGTAGAATGCTTCTGTGCTTGTAAATCCGTGATGATATGATCTTTTAAAGAATACCTATTAATTGGTTAGAGCTTCTATTTTAATGCTTAGGGAGTCTACTATTCTTTGCAGACTCAAATTGACCAGGCCAATGTTGTTTTTGCTACTCAAACAGTTAATCAGTTGGCAGGGGCTGTTGTTAGTCTAGCGGCCAATCAGCCAGGAAAAGGAGATTCCATATTGTCACTTGCAGATCTTCTCTCCCTAGAACCTTTTGCTGGACCATCTAAAAACAAGAAAGATAATGCCCCTAAGTTAAGTGTGGCAGATTCAGCTTTGGCAGCACTCAAGGGGCTCAAAGCTTTAACTGAACTTTGTTCTGAGAATCCTGTGTGTCAAGGCAAAATAACCCAACATGGTGTCTTGTGTTTGTTGAGACGCTTTTTGTTATGTGATGATTATGAAAAACTGGCTGCACTTGAAGCATATGATGCGTCAAGAGCCTTTGAAGCACAGGAAAGGGGTTCAAATTCTGGTGGTGTGTCACCTGATTTAAGTAGTAATGATCCATCTAGTGTTCGAGTTCCACCTACAGCTCATGTACGGCGTCATGCAGCCAGGCTATTAGCTGTCATTTCAGTCCGTCCTGAAGTCCAAAAAATCATTCTGGCTGATAAAGCATGGATTAAATGGCTTCATGATTGCGCCAATGGGAAGATCATGGGTTGTAGTGACCTTAAAATTCAAAGCTATGCCAGAGTAGCCCTGCTACATGTTCTTTGTAATCATTATGCTGAAAGAGATGCTGCTAATGGTAATGTCTCTGGTGGAGTTACAACTAAAAACGTGTGTCCTCGTTATGATGACATGATATTTCTGATTAATCCTGAGCTACCCCATTGGAAATGCTACGAGAGAGTCAACAATGATACTGCACAAAAAGACAATTCATCTTCTGCTAATGCGGATTGTGCAGAAGGTAATGACTCAATTGCTACCAGTGTTGCCACTGAATCAGATAATGAATCTAAACAAGGTGCACAAGTAGATATTGTCTTCATCCATGGTTTACGTGGTGGCCCTTATAAGACTTGGCGCATTGCTGAGAACAAAACTTCAACCAAGTCTGGTTTGGTAGAGAAGATTGATGAGGAAGCAGGAAAGATGGGAACATTTTGGCCTGCTGAGTGGCTTTCAGCAGACTTCCCTGAGGCTCGCTTGTTTACCCTCAAGTACAAGGTTTGTTTTGTGGAAATGGTCGTGTAATTCTTTGTTATTTGATAATAGGCTAATCTGTTTGCTGATATGATCATCTGATTAGTTGATTCTAAAAGTTTGGCTTTGCTTACTTTTGGAGCTTGCGTCTGGTTTAGATACATATCTGTTCTGCGGTTTGATTGCCCTAGTATGTATTTATCTGTTTTGCATTTTTTGTCAGACAAATCTTACTCAATGGTCTGGAGCTACCTTGCCTCTTCAGGTTCGTTATTCTTATTGTTGTTTCATTAAAGTATCTGGAAATTTTAATTTTTAAATAGGGTATTTTGTTAATGGTCTACTAGCATGTTATGGAGGTAAACAACTATGGCTGCAATTTCTATTTTTTTAATCTAGAAACGCAATGTTCTAAGTTAAGACATTGATTGTTGTTATACATTGAGTTGTTGTCATTTGTGGAATATGCCGATTAAAGCCATATTATCTGGTGAATTGTGAGTGCATACAAATTTGTGACAAAATTTTTTTTTAATGTACTGTGGTATACTAGGTGTACGGATTTCCTAAAAGCTGTGGCATTTGCATAGTTGAGATGTTTTTATGTGAATGCAATCTTTATTGCTATTTTTTAATTGTTATTGTAAAGATTTCCTTTAGTTCCTACAAAAATATTAATACTTTGATTGAAATGTATAGGAAGTCAGCTCCAAGCTGTTGGACAAACTTGTTGATGCTGGTATTGGAGATCGACCTGTTGTATTTGTGACTCACAGGTAACCGCTGTCAAATTTTTAATTAGTGATTTAGTTTTCTTGTAATGAAAAAACTCTTTGTTCATGTATCATTAGTGGTCATAGATTGTTTCAGATCTAATGTATGTACACATTTGAGTGGTGGGTGCTTCACAGGCATTTTGTCTGCGAATATTTTTTTTGTTGCTAATTTGGTACCGCGGGCAGATATTTTGGCCGTAAAACCTTATCACCGAAAAGACTTGCATGTTGCATTTTGAAATGTTTCTTTTATTAATCAATGATGCTTTTTTTTTTCGTTATTACTATTTGTTTTACTTTCTCAATGAGCAGCAGCCTTAACTCTGGGTCATGTTCAGTTTGTAGGATGCGAAGTAGCTGTTTCTTTCTTTTATGTTCTTTGGGCTGGCAATGTGTGTTCCTTGAAAATTTTTCTTGGAGTCATCTATGAGGCTAACATAATTTTTCTATCTGCCAGCGCAAAATGTTTCATGGCTTAATTTCATATTTTCATGCCTGACAACATCAGCCGGAAACATGTTCTTCAAACTATTGGTTATTTACGTTGATTATGCTCATTCAACGTGTTGCATGTGTACGGCACCTTAATAAATGATCGGTTGTTTGCAGTATGGGAGGCCTGGTTGTTAAGCAGATGCTACACAGGGCTAAAACAGAAAATATTGATAACCTTGTGAAAAATACTGCTGGAATTGTAAGCCTCATTCTTTTTGATCGTTTTTTTGACAACTTCTTTTTGATAGTTTGATCATATGCTTATATTGGCATAATTATTTCTCCTTTTGAAATATTATTAAGGTTACGGACTGTTGATTTGTTTAATTAGCTTGTATTATATTCATTTCAGGTTTTCTATAGCTGTCCACATTTTGGCAGCAGGTTAGCAGATATGCCTTGGCGAATGGGTCTTGTGTTGCGCCCTGCTCCAACGGTTAGTATTTACATTAATTCTTAAGTTTTAGCTCACAAAATTGATATCAGCTAAACCAACTACTACCTATCAGTTGTAGTTTTTGTGTTTATATACAACAAAATATTTCTGAATCATTTTTAATGGTTGTTCTTAGATTGGGGAGCTAAGGAGTGGTTCTCCTAGATTAGTAGAGCTAAATGATTTCATCCGCCAACTTCATAAGAAAGGACTTGGAGTTCTCAGCTTTTGTGAGGTAACGACATACTAGAAATCGTATGGCTCTGAGTCTTTGACATCTCAACCTGTGTTCCCTTCTCTCTTTGAATCTTACGCACTTCGTTGCTTTGCAGACCAAAGTAACTCCAATTGTTGAAGGTTATGGCGGTTGGGCTTTTAGGATGGAAATTGTACCTATTGAGTCTGCATACCCTGGATTTGGTGAACTTGTTGTAAGTCATGAACATTTTTATAAATAATGGATGGATACTTTAACAGATCTGTTACTGCAATTATTATAATATGTCGGTTTCGTTCTTTATGAAACGAAGTGCTCTTGTGTAGAATTCCCCTATACCGTCTTTACTTAATCTTATGGCTAATTTTTTTTTCTTAAAACCTTTGAAACAGGTACTGGAATCAACAGATCATATAAATTCATGCAAGCCAATCAGCCGCAATGATCCTTCCTACACCGGGATATTAGAATTTCTCCGGAAGCTGAGATCCCGGTTTTCATGAAAAGCTAATCAAAGAATGGCCTATGAAGATGGCATTGTCGTCGGCAATGACATAAATAAAACAGGTGAAACATGTTCAATGACTGATGTGCTGGACTTCAATTGATATCCGAGAGCTCTACTGAGCTTCTCAACAATTTTTTTTTCAAGCTAACTTGGCTCACATATAGATCGGATAGCTAACCTAACAAGCTGAAAACTTTAAGATTCCAATATTGGTTTTAACCATTAGGTTCATGTACAGAAAAGATTTTTTTTTTGTATATTCATTCTTTTGTATATTTCTCTCATTAGTGTATTTGTAGATAAGTGCAGTTTTAAAGCAGGTCATTTGTATACACTGTGAGAAGAAAAAGAAAAGCGATATTCATTAGTTTATTTCTGATTTTTTTTTTTAAATTTTGCTTCAAATAATCGTTTCTTTAGAGCATTCTCAACAACATCCTTCTTTCCTTTCGGCTCTTTTTATTTTGACAATTTTAAGTGCATGATGAAATTCTAACCGTCACTTTATTTTGGCTCTTTAGATAAAAATTATAGGAGCTTCTTAATTGAGTTAACAAATCTGTGGGGTAAAAAAATAATTTTGATTTTTTTTTGAAGATATGTCTCTTTCTTTCATTTTTATTATTAATTTTATATCATTATAAAATTAAAAGAATAAATAAATAAAAAGTAAATAAAAAATTTGATATAATACGTAAAGTATATAAATTGAGTTAAAGAGATATTATAATATTAATATATTAAGGAGTAAGTTGAGGATGCTATTGAATGCTCTTCTTAACTAACAGCATAAAAAAAATGATGCCAGCTTCGACAAAAAGATTCAAAGACTAACAAAAAGTTTCCGCTTGTTATTATTGGAATTTGTAGGGACTGCAGCGGGTAATAGCAGAATAATAGGCAGTGGAGTATAATTTACGTTTTATAATAGGCAGAGTAGGAGAAAATTGGCGGTATAGTATGAAAAAATGTGGTAAGAGAGACATGTTTTAGGGTTCTTTCTTTGTAATTCAAACTGGAATTGAAGGAACCTGTGAGTAGCATTGAAGTGAGGTATGTTGACGACGTCGTTTTCGAGATTATCCTTTCAACCCCCACACATTACAATTAGCTCAACCCGGAAAAAGAGTCTAACAATCTTGTGCTGCGACTCAAACCCTGCAATATCAACAACTTTACGGAGCGTTGCTCCTCCTGTTGCTAGAAAACGAAAGCGCTACAGAAAACTGTACCCAGGAGAAATCGAAGGAATTACCGAAGAAATGAGGTTTGTCGCTATGAGACTCCGAAACGTCGGAGGTAAATACACTCACAATTCTCCAAAACCCAAAAACGATGCCGTCCACCAAAATACTGATGGCGAGACTTGGGAGCCCACTATTGAAGGATTTGTTAAGTATTTGGTTAATAGCAACTTGGTTTTCGAAACGGTGGAGCGCATTGTCGATAAATCCGACGACGTTTCATGTGAGTTTTTGTTAACTTCACCCCACCTTACAAATTTCGTGTGTGGTTACTGATACTTGTGCTGTGTTGTTTTGTTGTAGACGCGTATTTTAGGAAGAGTGGACTGGAGAGGGCGGAAGGGCTTCAAAAGGACTTGGAGTGGATTAGTAGGGAGAGGGAGATTGCAGTGCCTGAAGCGAGTGATCCGGGAGTTAGTTATGCTAAGTATTTGGAAGAGCTTGCAGGGAAGAGTGCTCCCCTCTTTCTTGCTCATTACTACAATATTTATTTCTCTCATATCGCTGGTGGCCAAGTTATTGCTAGACAGGTTGTCTTTTGCTCATTGGAACTTGTTTCTGATCGCTTTTCTTTGATTGGATTTGGGTTTTCTTAATAATGTTTGTGTTGAATGAGCTAGTTGGGGCTAGGATTGTTGGTTCGTATATATGCTTGTATATATGTGCCTTTATGTTGATGTCAATTGATGTTGATTGGAAAAAAATTGTTGTTCTCCAGTAATGGTGCTGTGGAGTCGTGGAGAGTTCTTTTTGATCAAAATGAATGATTTTTGAATACTTGTATCGGTGCTTTGGTGCTAGGTTTCGGAGAAATTGTTTGAGGGGAGGGAGATGCAGTTCTATAAATGGGAGGAAGATGTTGAAGAATTGTTAAAGGATGTGCGGAGCAAGCTTAATATGCTCGGAGAGGTTGATTCTTGACTGCAATATATGTGTTGTATAATTTTGATGGGGTTGCTTAAAAATCTTCTTTTTAACACTGGCTGCAGAATTGGAGTCGCGATGATAAAAACAAATGCCTAAAAGAAGCAGCAAAATCATTTAAGTCAATGGGGAAGATTGTTCGGCTGATAATCCTATGAAGCCGGGCTGTTTCAAACTTTTCATCTTTCTTAACCTTGGTAAGTCTGTCCTATTTCTTACCGTTTTAATGTGTTTCCTTGATTGCATTTGTCTCTTCAATTCATTTACTTGCTGATTTTAGGTGGATATCTGCTAGAATTTCTTTGGTTCTCAAATTATGCTTATGTGATTGTGGTGATGGCGAATATCAAATTTATTTTCATATATTTACTAGATCAGTTGTGGTTGTGGACACTTCCTCACCACTCAATTATGCGTATTGCTCAAAAGTTTTGTCTGAAGTTTTTATTTATGGCCTCTTGGTTTGCTCTATGAATCAAAACTAATTTAGCCTATTATGGTGAAATAAATTCAATTCAAAGCTAAATAAATAAACATATCCACCATAAATTATATTCAATTGCAAGATAAAAAAAAGAAATTGCAACAAGAACAATTAAAAATCAAAATCAATTTAACACAAATTTAATTCTTGGTTAAAACAATTCTTATTCTAGTCTACTTAGTTCCGAATTGTCAAAATCTAGATGATAGATGCTAGATGTAGTAGACTTCTATTTTTGTTTTTTCTTGTTCTCTCGAATTACTCTAATTGACTACTAGAAGTGGACTATGCGGGTTGGCCATGAGCCCTTGATGACAACACAGTTCTCACCTGTAAAGAATAATCCCATAATTTGCTCCTTAAGCTCAACTTTCACAAACTTTCCTTTTTTAGCCCTTAATTTTTATTTCGTGCACAATTCTGCAAAAGAAAGATTAAATAGAAATAAAATCGAATTCGCACAATAAAATATATAGAAAAATGCACGAAATTTGAACAATAAATTATGTAAAATATGATGCTATCAAATCTCCCTACAATTAAGCAACACTTGTCCTCAAAAGTGGCTTTTCTTCCTATCAAACCACAAACAGAAAATTACACAATCTATCAGTGATGCTCTCATATTAAGTCAAAATTGAGAAAATATTTTTAAAATCGATGTAAATACCACGACCCTAATTTGATTTAGTTTACTTGTTAACAATTCACCCTCGCAAAATGTTTGTCATATCTATACTGTTTTTCAAAATGTTTTCTAAGTCTTGACTTTTTCTGAGAGCATTACTCATTGTTCATTATTATGTTTGTAGTTTGATCGGTAGGTAAGTCACGCTTGAGGACAAACATTGCTCAAATGTGGGGAGATTTGATAGCATCACATTTTATATACTTTATTACTCAAATTTTATGTACTTTTCTATGCATTTTGTTGTACGAATTCCATCTTATTTATATTTGATCTTTCTTTTGTAGTTGAGCACGAAATACAAATTAAGGGCTAGAAGGAAAAGTTGAGCTTAAGGAGCAGACTTTGGGACCCTTCTTTACAAGTGAGAACACGTGGTAGACAATAACTACATGTAGTCGTGGCCACTACGCATAGTCTCACACGAGGTGCTACTCGCATAGTCCACCACGCGTAGCGAGCTGGAGTAGTTCGAGAGAAAGCAAGGGAAGAAAAGGACATCTAGATTTATCATCTAGAATTAGACAATTAGGAACTAAATAGACTATAAAAGGAATTTGTATTAGTCAAGAATTGAATTCGTGTTAAATTGATTTTGGTTAGTTATTGTTCTTGTTGCGATTTGCATTTTTGTTATCTTGCAATTGTATGTAGTTTATCATGGATGTGTTTAGTTGTTATTTAGATTCAGGTTGGATTTACTTTACTATGTTTGACTAGATTTGTTTCGATGCTTAGGTATGATTAACTCTTGAATTGATTATGAATGTCTTTTAATTGCATAATTTAATTCATTGTCCAATGCTATTAGTTGTTGATTGTGTTTAATGGTATCAATGGATGGGTATTCACAGGAGTATTCATTCATTGCATTGTTAGTCAATTGAATGACAATTATTTGATCCACATACTTTAATTGGTTCATTGATTTCTCTAGACCTAGGTAGTAATATGGTAATCAATCTTCTCCGTAGTTAATTGTCTCTAGTTTTATTAGCCTTGATAGTTAGTTGAATTTTTTACAATTAGATAATTAATTGGAATAATTGCTACATATTTCTTAGTCCCTAAGATTGGATACTTAATACTCATTTTATATTACTGAGCTACGTGCACTTGTGTGTACGTTTACAACACATCAAGCTTAATATGCTTGGAGAGGTTGTTGATTCGATATGTGTTTTATGTAGTTGTAGTGGCTGCTAAGGTTGTGGACATTAGGGCTGCTCGCGGTACAAGTCGGATTGGATATTTGAAAATCTTTGTCCCGTCCCAAATTTCGGGAATTTTGATTTTGAGAGATCCGTTTTGTTTTGATAAAATAAAATCTCCATCCCGTCTTGTCCCAATTTTCGGTACAAAACAGTT
>CANYCX010112555.1:0-16832 GCA_948193385.1 Breynia disticha f. nivosa
CCATTTCCCTAATTCAAGGTCAAAGATATGATTCCTTATCATATTTTCTAGATTTGTGGCCCACTTTAGCTGTCAAGAATCTTCATCAGTCGACTGGTCTTCCTACCAGTCGACTAGTCTGTGTCTGTTCTTCCAGAACTAGCCGTTACAATCTTATTTTTAAAATTCCAGCAAACCAGTCGACTTATCCAAACACCAGTCGACTAGTACATCTGTTTACTTGACTGTTTTACATTTTACTCAAGTAAAATGTTGATTTTCAGCTTTTGTTCAATTAAGCTCAAAGCTCCAATTTGACTTCTCCAACACACTTTTATGAGCATTCCTTTGATTTCAAACACTTTTCCAATCCTAAGATTAATCTTTATCAATTTCATTAATGTACACATTATCAAAACACAATGAGGTTCTTAATGTTAATCACCATTGATCCAATAATAACACAATATCGCAACCTTAGTCACGTATAATTATCAAATAAAATCCCTGGAGCATGTTAATCAAACATATATTAACCAAACGTCAATATATCAATCAGAGCATACAAAATTCAATCAATAAAGTTCATAAGAATGAACAACAAGGCAAGTATAACAACATGTCAAACAATCACATATACCATTCGTATTAATATTCCAAAGAACATAACATACCAAAATACGTATCATACATAATAAGCTTTCCAAAGCTTATAATCAATCAATCAAACACATCATTCTCAGATTCACTAACTTTATCTAACATCTCAACATTTCATTATAGGCATTTCTAATTAAATAGAATAGCATAAAACAAAGTACGAATGAATATGTAAGCCTAAGAATACTTACCTCTAAGCAAAGCAAAAACCAATAATCAACAAAGCTCAAAACTCTCCCAATCGTCGTACAGATCCTCCTGTACGAAATCAACCATATATAATACATTACTAACCAATTCAAATGTTGATTCTATCTTTAGAATCATTAAAACATCCTTTGGAAACCATAAATCAACTATATGTCAACATTTCCAACAATTCCTTTTAAAGTTAAATTTTCCACAATTCCATCTCTAAATAATTCACCAAGCTTAATTCAACTCCTTACACTTCTTCACATCAAATCTAGCAACATTTCCAAACAATATAGACACAATTCAGTTCAAAATCAACCAATTGTCAACTTAACATAAACCTTAAGTTTATGCCTTTCTTCCATCAATTTCCCAAACAAAACTCATCCTAACCAATTCTTAAAATCATTATCAACCTCTTAACATCAATAAGCAACAATTTCAGCAAAGAACTCAGCTTAATCTAACCATAAAACTAAGCAAAAAAACCATCATCAACTTAAAATCAACTTTCAATCAACCATAACACCTTACCTTCAAACTTAAGATGTAAGATTCTCAAAAGAAAATCAACCAAAATCTCTTTCTCTAACTAAACTTTCCTTCTCCCAGCTTGCTCTGATGGTTTCTTACTCTGAAATGAAGTAAAATAGTGAAGAGGTGAGGAAATGTCTCGATCGTTTCGCGTCAACCTTCGATCAACATTTCGTATACCTTTATATATTAACATTTAAACACATATTTATCGTCATTTTACGATGAAAAATATCCAGAATGTTACAGAATGTGAAGATAGGGCTGCTGAGCGTGGGAATAATGCGAATAACAAGGTGGCTAATGATAACATGAAAGGCCTGACTATTTATGACTTAAAAAGGAGGAGGTTGGCAGAAAATGGGCTTAATATGGGGTATGGGCTCGACTTAAACACTAAAGAGAAAACTGGGAAATCCGGGTCAAAAAACGGATCAAAGGCGGGTGCTGGTTACCA
This sequence comes from Breynia disticha f. nivosa, assembly GCA_948193385.1. Classification (NCBI taxonomy): domain Eukaryota; kingdom Viridiplantae; phylum Streptophyta; class Magnoliopsida; order Malpighiales; family Phyllanthaceae; genus Breynia; species Breynia disticha. Next base: position 1,826 of record CANYCX010112555.1, read on the forward strand.
GGCCCGCCCATCGAAACGAGTACCATTTTTTGGAACTGTCGTGGGCTTGGTAACCCACGTTTGGTTTAGATTCTTGTGGACCTGATCCACAAAAAGAGGCCAGATTTTCTATTTTTATCTGAAACAAAATGCTTGGAAGCTAGAGTGAAATGGGTCTGTGAAAAAATTGGGTTTGATGGGTATTTCTGTGTTGAGAGGAATGGGCTTGAGGGAGGTTTGGCCTTATTTTGGACTAACAGATTTTCTTTCCAGATTAAGGGGTGGTCTCAAAACTTTATTGATTCTTGCGTTTATCTCAATTCTAGTCTTTCTTTCAGGTTATGTGGTTTTTACGGTTACTCTTCTTGGAGTGATAGACACAAGTCTTGGGATCTGTTGAGGGAGCTTGCCAATTCTGGGGGTCGTATGCTTTGGATTATTGGTGGGGATTTTAACAACATCATGTGGGATTGGGAAAAGGATGGTGGTGGGGCATATCCAAACTATCTCCTAGAGGGTTTCAGAAATGCGTGTCGGGATTGTGGTTTGAGGGACGTCGCGGCTCATGGGTACGATTTCACCTAGGAGCGATTTAGGGGTACAAGTAGATGGATTAGAGTGAAGTTGGACAAACTTATTGGGAATGAGTATTGGAACAAAATCATTAACAATGCTAGATCTCAAGTTATTGAATATACTTGTTCTGATCACTTCCCGATCTGGCTGAACCCAGGGAAGATTTGGAGGGTTCGACGAATTCCTAGGAGTTTCAAGTTTGAAAATGCCTGGACGCGTGAGGAAAAATGCGGTGAGATTATAAAGGAGTGCTGGAGTTTGGAGGGAGATTACTTGTGTAACAATGTGATGCGAAAATTGGACCTTTGCAAAGGTAAATTAAGTAGTTGGGGGAGGGAGATTACAGGGAATTTTTCGGAAAGGACTAAGAGATGCAAAATGAAAATGAAGATGGCTATTGGTAGTGAGGGGTCTTGCTTTAGAGCTGAGTTTTGTGAGGCCAAAGAAGAGTACGTGGGGGTTCTGAGGCAAAAGGAAGTTTACTGGAAACAACGCGCTAAATGTCAATGGTTAAAGGACGGGGACCAAAATTCCCGTTTCATTCACACTTTTGCTTCTGGTAGGCGCAAGTGGAACTCGTTCTTCGAACTCACGGGGGATGATGGTTCCCGCAAAGGTTGGGGAAATGGACTCGAAGAGCTGATTGTAAGTTACTTTAAAGATATCTTTCAATCGAATGGATGCATGGTTGGTGAGGTTGTGGATGGTCTAGAGAGTTTTTTATCGATTGACCAAGTTTCCATGCTTGATGCGCCTTTTCAACCTGCTGAAATTAAGGGGCACTGTTCTATATGGACCCCTTTAAGGCACCTGGTATGGATGGTTTTATCCCCTTTTTCTTCCAAAAGCACTGGGACGTTGTGGGTGCGGAAGTCACAAGTTTGTGCTTGGAGATCCTTGAGTCGGGTATTTTTCCTGATGGCCTAAACGATACGCTCATTGTTCTTATTCCAAAATTGGCGATGCCTGATCGGGTTTGTGATTTTTGCCCCATCTCCTTATGTAATGTACTTTACAAGATTGTTGCAAAAGTTCTATCTCGCAGGTTGCGTTTGGTTCTCGATGGAATTATTGTGGTCAACCAAAGTGCCTTTATCTCGGGACGTTCTATTTCAGACAACATCCTCATGGCCTATGAAATTCAACACTTTATGAAGCGCAAAACCCGGGGTAGAAGGGGCTGGGCTACGTTAAAGCTGGACATGAGTAAGGCGTTTGATCGGGTGGAGTGGGGTTATATACTCTTGATGATGCACAGGATCAGTTTCTTGGAGAAGTGGGTTTACTTGGTCAAAAATTGTATCTCTTCGGTTCGATACTGGGTTAAGTCTGAAGCGGGGGTGCTTGGTCCTATTACTCTGACACAGGGTATCCGCCAGGGCGATCCCATTTCCCCTATCTCTTTTTGATTTGTTCAGAGGGACTCTCTAGCCTCCTTCGACAAAGCGAGCGTAGAGGGTTGATCCACGGCTGTGCCATTGCTAGGGGGCCCCGGCTATCTCGCATCTGCTGTTTGCTGACGATAGTTTCTTCTACTTTAGAGCAAATGGAGCTGAGACGAGTGAGATTCAGCGTGTATTGAAGGTTTATAAGCAGGCCTTGGGTCAGATGATAAATAAAGACAAGTCCTCGATATTGTTCAGTGTTGGCACTTCTGCTGTGGACCGAAATGTGGTGTGTGGGTCTTTGGGGATTACTTAAAGCGATGGTGAGGACGTGTATCTAGGGCTTCCAACTAAGGTGGGAAAAAATAAAAAAGGGCTTTTGGCTACATAAAAGAACGGGTCTGGAATGCTATTAATGGGTGGAGCAAAAGGTATTTATCTACCGATGGAAGAGAGGTTTTAATCAAGGTTGTGGGACAGAGTATCCCCACTTATCTATTTAGTGTCTTTTTTATGCCGACTAGTCTTTGTGATGAAATTGAGCGCTTGTTTAATAAGTACTAGTGGAATGGTGTTAGAGGCTGAGGAATTTATTGGAAGCATTGGAGTAGACTTTGTGGTAATAAGAGGCATGGTGGGTTAGGATTCAGGAGACTTCACGAATTTAATTTGGCTCTCTTGGCTAAGCAACTGTGGCGGATAATGACGAATCCATCTAGTCTCCTTGCAAGAATGTTAAAGGCTCGTTACTTTTGAAAGGAGGATATCCTTTCGGTTGAGTTGGGACATGACCCGAGCCTAACTTGGAGGAGTATCTTATGCGCTAGGGAGATTGTTAAGAGGGGACTGCACTGGAGAATTGGTGATGGTTCCTCAATTAAAGTGCTTGGTGAGCCATGGCTTATCGATGATGAAAACCCCTGTATCACTTCTGTTGTACCGCTCAAGGCTCGGGATTAAAAGGTCTCGGACCTCTTTGTTGCTGATACTATGGTTTGGGACCACAATAAAATTGCTAATTTTTTCAATGAGAGAGATCAACGTGCGATTCTGTCCATTCGTACCAATTCAAAGAGTGTATGTGACTCGGTCTATTGGGCATTTGAAAAAGGGTCTTTTCTCGGTTTGATCTGTGTACCTTGTAGCCTTGTCGAGCCGCGGTCTGGCTGAGGAGGACTCGGTCTGCTGGAAACGTTTGTGGTGTCTGAAGATCCTAGGGAAAATTATACACTTTGTGTGGCGGATTATTAATAATTGCATCCCTGTTAGATGCAACCTCGCTAGTCGGTTTGTGCCCCTAACTTCTGTCTCGTGCCCTGTTTGCAACCAGTGCAATGAAGACGAGCTACATGCTTTCTTCAGGTGTGATTTTACGGCTGCTTGTTGGCGAATTTAGGGGGAGGACTCCTTTTGTGAGCTTCGGGGCTAGAATTCTATCTGTGATATTTTCAAGCACATGCTCTCTAATTGGGATGACTCTGCTTGTTGCTCTGCTCTTATACTTTTATGGAATATCTGGAATAATCGTAATGATAAATGCTGGAGAGATATTACAAGAAATAGCAGGGGTGTATTTGAGGCCTCGATTAGATTCTGGAATGTGTGGCAAAATGTTGGTTGGGCTGCCACCTCTGGTGGTCCTGCTACTGGGGGTCCCTCTAACTGCACTGTGAAATGGGAAAAACCTTGTGTGAATTGGCTGAAAATCAACACTAATGTGGCCTTGGATCATGTCTCTGGTGACTTTGTTGGAGCTGGAGTTGCTCGTAATGATAACGGATCGATTGTTGGTTTTTTACGAAGCGTTTAGGGCCGGCTAAGAGCGTGACTCTGGCTGAGTTGACTTGCATCTGGGAAGCAATGTGCTGGGCTGGCAACCAATGGACTGGTGGGGTGATCTTTGAGTCTGATGCCAAATTAGTTGTTGATGACTTGAACTGTTTCAACTTTGATCGATCTTATTCGGGGCTGATTGTTTATGATTGTAAAGAGTTGGCCAACAACTATAGTGATGTATGTTTTCGATATGCCATTAGGAATGTCAATGGGGCTGCCAATAACTTGGCTAAATCTGCTGTGCATATGTGTTTTCCGAGTGGTTGGGGTGTTTGTATCCCAAATTTCTTGATGTACCATGCTTTATTTGATCTTGAATGAAAATTTTCCTTGCTTGCTTAAAAAAAGGCTTTAAGATCGCCTACGATTTCAAATGGGGTTTCTCTTTTCTTTTTTTACATCCAGACTCAAAGATAAAAAGAGGACGAAGGGTGGTCATCTCTTTTATTGTGTTTATTTTATCTTAAGTTTAGGTGAAAGGCGAAGAAAGCTCCCTTTCGGGGTTTTGACCATTAGTGAGATGTCACTCTAAAAGAGTTAGAATTCTGACTGTATGTTAAGACCTATGGGCCAAGGGAGAGTCTCAGGTAGATACTTTCTACGGGGCGTCTCCCAAAAGGCAATGGAGATCTGCAAAGATTTCATCAAGCCAGACAGAGATTGACCCTCGAGTGCAAAGGCAGAAGGGAGCTTGACTACAAGATCCACCCATCGAGCAAGGACGAAAGACGACCTTAGTGATCTAACGGTGACAGGTGGAAGGACCGTCGCATTACGGATAAAAGTTACGCTAGGGATAACATGTTGATCTTCCCCAAGAGCTCACATCGACGAGAAGGTTTGACACCTCGATGTCGGCTCTTCGTCACCTGAGACTGTAGTATGTTCAAGCTTGTCGTCTATCTTCTTATGCTATTTTTAACCTGCCCATTTGTCATTTTAATTTTAGGGATAATTATACAAATACTATGTTTTCAATAATGGAATACAATTTTAACACTCAATTTCTAATTTATCACTTCTTTTAAAATTAATCTTTTATATTTTTACAAAAATACATCTACTAACTACCTTGATAATCTTCATAGTTGCTATAAATAAATTTTGTTTAATAGACTGGTATCCATGTAAAAATCCCTTAATTTTATGAGTTGTCTCTCAAGAATTAATTTCCATTAAAAGTCCTCATGAGCAAGCAACTTTGTTAGAAGACGCAAGTGAAAAGAAACCCCATCATAAATTTCCCACCGTAGGAAATACGAAGAATGTCCAAAAAAAAAGTTGTTATGCATCAAATCATACAAGGAAGAAAGCAACTAGTCACTCGATAATTCGCTCACCGTCAATCAGGTCTATTTCATTGCCGGAGAAGAAAGCAACAGTTCCATTTTCTGTCAGGAGCTTATATGATTGGATAGTTATATTCCACAAAAAGAAAGAGTTCCTTCATCACAGATATTCTTATCAAATCGTGACTTGCCGACAGAGATTGAATCAATCAACAAAAAAGGTTGCAGATATGGGCTATTCTCCGGCGCCGAAAGCCGAAAAGGAACATATTCCTTCGCGATGACATAGGCTTTGAAGGATGTAACAGCATCAGTTTCCTCAACCAAACATCGGGTATTTTGCTCAAATTCACCTCTTTTCTTAAACTGATCTTTCAACATACAAAATATGCTTACAGGTTACCTTTTATCGGGGAATTTGGCAATCATTTCGCTTAAATTTCTTGACAATTTTGTACAAGGACTGATTGTACTGAGCTGGATTAACATTGAGTAGTTTTTGTTTGTTAAAGTTGTGAGTTTAGAACTATTGTCAAAAAAAAAATGTTTGTAGAAATTATGTGTAAAATATCTTTGGCAACCAAATTAAAATCAGACTCGACAATCTAAAAGCGAAGTTAACAGTGAGTACGGATCATCACACGTGTAATTAATTAGAAATAAATTGAGGGTTTTAAAATTGATTATCTAAAAATAATAATTGTGAAAGATAGAAAACCACAAAGTTTATATAAATAAATTCAATGAAGTTTGATCTTCGATAATTGTAATCATTGGAATTTTAGTTTATCATTGCACGAAATATATTCATTTAATCATTCAAATATACATTTTGTTATGAAAATACCTATGTTTCTCTTATTATTAATTAACAAAAAAACATGTATTTTAGTTAATACTTCTTAACTTAAAACAAAAAACGATCTCAAATTTAATTAACTAATAGCAATACAAAAACAATCACAACGAAGCGAAACAATATAAATTAAAAACAATATATTTAATCAAGTTGCATGATTCTCCTAAGAATTATGGTTATAATGTACTCCCTCTGTTCTCAAATGTTTATCAATTTAGGATATTCACACAAATTAAAAAAGTTAATAAATAAGGTATAAAATAACTTATTTACCAAGAAGGTGTTGAAAAAGAAAATGAAGAAAGAAAATTAATTGAAATAATTGAGGGATATTCTGGGCAAAATAGTGATAAAAATATTACATTAACAATAACAAGAGTTTAATGTTAAATTAACAAACATTAAATAACAGAGGGAGTAGTAACAATTAAAGAAATTGCAGTAATCAAATTAACAATAAATTATAACAATGTTAATTTAAAAACTAAATGAAATAATTATAAATTACAGCAAAAAAATATAATAATTGAATGAAATAACAGTGAGATTATTCCTCCAACATATAAGCTAAATGAGTCTTTTAGTTACTGTAAAATTCTTACTTGCAAAATTAAAATACAAATCGAGCAGCTTCAATTCTATATGTCAGCCTTAAGAACAGAACAAATCTTACCGAACTGGTTTGATGGTATGATGGAGCTACCACTGATTGATCAAATATCATTGTCTTAATAGCCATCCAAAATTGAAACGAAAGAACCATCTTACTTTCTTGCTGCAACACTAACACTGCAGATAATGAAATTGAGTGCAGGAGCATAATACAAAATAAATAAATATTTAAATAAAATAATTTTTTATAAAATATATCGTAACTATAAATTTTGCAAAACATATACAACATTTTTTGTGTAATTATTTGCATTATCTGTATCATCGTAAATAAATATCTTTAAAATATTATTTTAACTCTAGAAATAATAACATACATTTGACCATGATAAAAAAAGACTAGGAAGATAAAAACAATAATATGTAAAAAAATCTTCTAGTTTTTTTATTGTCATAGCAAAGCACAACTAATGAATATTGTATTCTTTATAACATGAAACGTAACTTCAGATATGACGACATAAAAAAACTCATGGATTGAAAACCCCATGTCCAACTTATCATCTATAAATAATTTAACTTTTTATAATATGTTTTTCTAATTGTTTAATCAATAATCTCATGTTGTTACATGAACCAGATAATTGGTTTAAATTATGACGTGAAATAATTGATACACTAATTTTCAATGTGAGCTTATAATTTGATATACAAAAAAAAAACAGTAACAGTGTTCATAAACTCAGGTGGTCAAATACTTTAAACAGCTAAAACCTAAACACATAAAATAAACATGAATACATTTTTATAATTTAGCTTATGAAAAATAATTAAAAAAATCATGTTCTAAAACACAATAAATATTAGACTCATTAATTTTTTTTTGCTATTGTATTACCAAATTAGACACTATAAATATAAGAAAAATTTTAATATATAAAAATTATAATGCTATCTTACGATTTATAGTATAGGACCCATTGATATGCCATAATTTTCAAGAAATAATTTTTAAAAATTTTAAAATATATAACCAATCTATATACTTATTTTATTAAATATAGTAGAATAACATAAAAATTATTATAAAATAAGTCAAACATTTAGTTTTATGAAAAAATATTATTTGTCTAAAAAGTAATAATGATAATTTGATTACTGTGATCTATTTGGAGAATGCAAACAATATTTGAATTTAGGAAATACATTTATCTTATCATGATAAGTATTAAAATTTATTCATATGTATTTATTTTATAAAATCAAAACGATTTGTGTAAATTAAAATTTTGACAAACGTCACTCATACATAATGTCAAATATCATAAAATTAAACATCAACTTCTAATTTAGTATAGTATATAGATTTTGAGCTAATTCTGATAAATAAATTCTATTAATTGTAAATATAGAAATTTTTTATGGTTATGACTGACATATGTTGTTTATTTATAGAGTAGCAATGTTAATTCGTTATAAATTGTGATATTACAATTTGAATTTAGATTGAATTATAATGTGATGATATTTTTGTTGTAACAGGTTAAATATTTTAAAGATTGATTTTATTTATCACCTACAAATCTATCTAGTACAAATATTATAATTCTATCTGTTCTGGTTGATTTAAATTTTATCTGTAATTACAATTTATAACTTAATTGTTATTGGTTTGAATTATAAATCGTAAATTTAATTGTTTAAATATTTGTAACAAACATCTATTTGCTTTAATCTTATCCAATTATATCACTTTTAGTCTTTTTTTAAAAAAAGATGCCAAATGTCACAATATTAATGATCTCCTTCAATTTTAGTAATATAGATACTAAAATATAAGTATATTAAATTACTCATTGATCTTTTAGAGTTTCTCGGGAAAATGCTTTAGGAGTCACTCAGTTGGGGTAAGTAAAGATAGGAAGTTGAACTTTCTAAGAAGTGAGAAAAATTTTCTCGCTTAGACTTCATTTGTTTGGCGAAAAATATTTTTCTGATTTTCCGTTGTTTGTTTAAATAAAATAAAATTGTCAATGGAAAATAATTTCTGGTTAAGTGAAAAAAAACTTCTCTAAATAACTTATTTTGTGACAAAGTGTTTTCCTCTTTTTAAAAGAGGAAAACATTTTTTAATTTATCACTCGCTTACATATAATATCTAATATTAAATATTTTTTAAATTTTATTATATAATTTTTATTTTGTTTATGTATTTTTAGTATGTTCAAATTTTATTTATATAAATTTTAAATATTTTTAAATTAAATTTTTCATGCGGTTACCAAATACTGGAAAATACAATTCTAAATAATAAAATTTTGAGACTTATTTTTCATGGACAAATATTTTCTCTAAAAACTCATTTTTCGTGAAAAAAACAGAACCTTAGTTGCATTTTCGATTTTTACTTCCTAGGAAGTTGAACACACTACTTCCCTTATTTAAGGGAAGTTACTTACCTAATAAAACTTAATTAAGTTGAACTTTCCTAATGAAGTTGAATTATTTTTACCATTTTATCCTTAAATTTATCTTATAAAATATCTAATAAGTTATTAATGAGGACAATTATATAAATATCAATATTATTTTATTAAAAAACAATAAATTGTATACTTTCGAAGAAGTATAACTTCAAACAAACAACATTTGTCATACTTCTTGGAAAGTTAATTTCTAGGAAATACTTCCTCAGAAAATGAACTTAAGTGAAGTCTTCTAATTTAAACTAAGTGATGCCTTAATTTAGCTTTAAAAAATAATGAATTATAATTTTGTTGAGTTTATATATTGTAATTATACATCTTTTCTAGAGTTTCATTTTGTGAAAATGTAATACAATTGCATAAGTTCACAAATTTTGAAAATAAAACACTTACAAACTAACTTCATAAAACCTATTTATCTTAGCAATAACATTGCAAACACTTGTGAACTAAACAAAAAAGTAGTAGTAATAATTTTAAAATTGGTTGTATAATTAAAATAAAATTATAAAGATTTATATATGTTCACATATGTTACATTTTGCCATGGACAAGAAAATGTAACTTCATAATTTAGATTTTTTCAATAATTTTTAGAACTAGATGGGCTTTGCATCTAAATTGAGTTCGACTCTATGATAGTCAAATCGCAGAACTGGGTGCATCTACCATCCTCATTCAATAACTAAGATCTCATCCAATCTTACAAAATTGGAATTAACTTGTCAATCGAATAGGTGAATCAGCAACTTGTCCGGTTCAATTTTACCATTCAAACCGGCTTGGAAGTAAAGTGTATCAAAATTGTGAAAATCGACGAACCAGTCAATTCAAGCAATGAACCAATAAAGCAGACTGATTTTAAGTTTTAAAGAAAATTAAATAATTCAAAAATAAAATAATTTTGTATATATTGTTTTTAATCAACCAACTATCTAGTTCTTGAGTTCATTTATATTGTTTTTAATTACCAATTTAACCAATAAACTACCGAATAAATTAATCAACCAACTATCTAGTTCTTTTTTCGGTTTGACTGATCTCAACTAAGATTCCAGAGCCCACCGGGAATTGTATGAAGCTGCGAAACAAGATGATTGCTTGTCTCAACTTTCAGCAATCAACCATTCAAGTCGTTGTATTACCAAAACAAAAACCATAGACTGACGAAACTTTCCTGAATATGATAAACACCAATCCCAGCAACCACATAGATACTATATTGAATCAACCCTCTTTCAGCATATGAACATTAATCAGAATATGTTTTAGACAGTTTACTTTAAGCATTGAGCAAAAGGAAACCAGGTTCTTCTGCAATCCCAATTTCCCTTCAATCAAATTAGCATACAAACATAATCATTCGCAAAGAGTTTGAATAAAAGATGAATCCATAAAATTACATTGATCTCATTCACATTACAACACCAATAATCAATCACTTAACCTCTTTAGTTTTCTTGGGAGATTTATTAGCCAAAGCCTTAGCCTCCATCAACCTCCACATATACCAAGACCCAACACTCCTATATGGCCTCCACTTCTCACAAACCCTCTCCATTTCCTCAGCCTTCGGCAACTCTTTCAACCCATACAAACTCATCACACCTTTTCTTACCACAAGATCACTAACAGGCAACACATCCGGCCTGTGCAGCGAAAACAACATGAACATATGCACTGACCAAACCCCGATTCCTTTAACTTCAGTCAAACAAGATAACAGCTTCTCATCGTTCATTTCGAGAATCATTGGATCTGACAACAGTCCATTAACGTATTTATCTGACAAATCATGAAGGTAGCTTGCTTTTCGCCCAGAAACCCCAATTTCACGGAGTTTCACAGCCGAGAGTGAAAGTACAGTATTGGGTAACACGAGGTTTTCGCCGCCACATAAGGCGAGAAAGCGCGTGTAAATTGTTTTGGCAGCGTTTGTGGCGAGTTGTTGGTAAAGAATGCTTCTTGTTAAAGATAGAAATGGCGATGTCTTAGCTTCAAATGTTGGTGGTTTGTGTGTGTTAATTAAAGTTGCGAGAAGCGGGTCTGAGTTTCGAAGATGTGTGAGAGCGATGTCGATTTCGCCACTTTGCGATAATGGTTTTGTGATTGCGAAGGAAGAGATTGTTGTTGTGGTGGTTGTGGTTTTGATTTTTGTGGCTGTGGGTGTTTTGCGGATTTTCCTGGAGGGAAATTGGATTTTGGAGACGGCGGAGGAGACGGTGGTTTGGGCGGTTGTGGCGATGGTTCGGTCGAGGATTTGGGAATGCGAACGGGTTATAGGTTTACCCATTTTGAGGTTGTGAAATGGAATGGCAAGTTTGCATTACTAATTGGGTTTTCATAATTTCATAGGACTTTCAATAACACAATGGCAATGGTCAAAAAGTCAACGTTCAAATTTGTAGTTTTTTTTTCCCTGTTTTCCTTGGGAAATAAGAAAGAACCGTTCACGGGTTCGATCTTTGAGTGTAGATCGAGTTTTGCGAAATGAACATAGGTTTATCTGAAATGTTGTGCTCTTTGCTTTAATCAAAGAAGAGGTGTTAAATTCGAACCGGAACCGATGAACTGGAACCGGAACTGTCGGTTCTGAACCGTCGGTTTCGGTTCCATGGTTCATGGAACTGTGAACCGACGGTTTCGAACTGGCAGTTTCGAACTGGCGGTTCACGGTTCGAAACTGGTAGTTTTGTTTAATTTTTTAAGGAAAATCGGACTTGAACCGTCAAACCGGAACCAGAATCGACCGACCCGAAACCAGGACCAAAACCGAACTGTCCCGAACCGGCTATACCCGATTCAAGTTCTAGTTCAAGGAAACTTTGAACTGTGAACCGTCGGTTCTGAACCGAAACCAGCGATTTGAGCCGTTTTAACACCTCTAAATCAAAGAGATTTGTTACGGCTGTAAATGAGTCGAGTTGAGCCGAATTTTAAAGTATTCAAGTTCAGCTTGTTTAAAATTTTATAAGTTCGAGCTCGAACTGAGTTTTGTATTGAGCTCAAATTTATTATAATATATTATATATTTGAAATAAAAAAATACAAAAGCTACATATTAATATAAAAAATTAAATATATAATCGAGGTTATTCACGAACGTTAAATGAGCATCATAATTTGATTGTTTAAATTACTTATTTTTTAAAACAAATTATCATGTTTTATAAAAAAAATTATCTATTTTGATTATAACTACTCTAATTAAGTATCATAATTGATATAAATGAATTTTTTTTTTCTGTTTAAGAGTTACCCATTTTTAAGTTTCAATTTATGAGAATATCCGTCTATGTTTGTTGTTTATATGAATACTTTTTTTTACAATTTTTAAATATAAAATACCCGGTTTAAGTTTTGTTTCTTTAAAAATGTCAAAAATCATTTAAATTCTTCATTTTTCAAAAAAAAGGTGTATGATGTTTCGCTTAATTATTGTCTTTTATTTTCGATACAATTCTTACTAAACTAGATCACATTTTACACTTTCTCTTTCCATATGTGAATAATAATGAACAATAATTAACACTATAAATATATATTCTTTTTATAGATCGTGTTGTTTGAATCTTTCGATTTTTAGCAAGTGATTAGTTTTCTTTTTGGGTTTATATCCCGATTTTTAGGAAATAGATGTGATAATTAGTTATTAACATATATGAATAATAATGAACACTATAAACATCTGTTCTTTTTATAAATTGTGTCGTTTGAATCTCCTTATTTTATTAATAAGCTTGACACGTTATATAATGAACATATATGAATAGAAATGTACATTTTTTTCAAATAAAAAATTACTACTTATAGACAATTTATTCGAACACTTTTAGTTATTGAAACATTATATAGCAAATACATATGAACATAAATATACATTTTTCTGTTTAAATTAAAAAATATTTGACTTTTAGACAATTTGTATTTATAAAAAAATATTGTGAACATGTTTGAACAAAAATATACTTAGCTCATGCGTGGATTGCGTTTCGTAGTTTTGTTGTAAATTATATAATGTAAAATGTTAATTTTTGTTGTTTGCAGTTATCTGTTAGTATATTTTTTAAATTTTCATTAATGAGTAAGTTGATAAATATTGATTCTTCATGTTTTTTGAGTGGGTTAACATTGTTCCTTGATTTTAAGAGATATTTTTTACAATTTTTTTTAAATTTCATTGATAGTAAACGATTTGAATTAAATTCATTGTTAGCAGTAACTAAATTATATTTAATGGGCATTTTTATATTTTCAAAAGTGAAATCGTGCATATCTATAAAATAGGAAATAAAATTTGACATTTACACAAATCATGAAATATCCAACTTGAATTCGAACCCACTTAGAAAAATCACTGCTTATACTTGCCTCGAACCCGATTACACATTTTTCGTCTTGTCCTAAACCCTATTAAAATTACTCGCGATTACTCATACATGTTAAATGCTTAGCTATAATAGTTAATAATTTAAAATTACACAAAAATAAAAAATATTTTATGAACTAAAATACAACAATAAAAATTAACATTAGTTAATTTATTTAAAATAAACATATGAGTAATATAAAATTATTATATTTAACTATTAATTTTAATATTTTATATATTTATGAGTTTATTAGCATAGGGTGCCAGCGAGTACCTACTACACATATCTATTTATATAAGTGGATTCGGATTTAGGTTACCCTAGGAGAAGAACTCGAACTTGGCCCGAACCTATGGATTTTAACATCCATATCTGTCTCAAACTCGTTTATATCAAGTTTGAGTACTGTTAAATGAGTTATATACCCCGCAAGTTCCCTATCATAGGGTACACATTTCCACCCCTAATTAACAGTTGTATTTGGGCATTTTTATTACCAAAAACTACTATTTTTTTTTATGCTGCGTGTCTCTTAAAACCAATTGCTGCTTTATTTTTATGACATTTGTCTCACGATTTTTCCTTTAACTGTGCATTGAGTACGTATCTTTACATGATCTTAACTATAGACATGCAAATCAGTTTGGAACGAGCAGTTCATATTTCAATGGTTCAAGGAATTAAAATCGAAACTAAATCTAGCCGGTTCGGTTCCAATTTTAGTTTAGGTTTTGAACCGATGGTTCCAGTTTGGTAGTTCTATTTCTAGTTCGAGGGTTCAGGCTCGATTTTCCATTAAAAGTAACCAAACTGTCTATTCGAAATCGGGATCGTGGGTTTACGTTTCCATCGTTCATGAAATTGGAACCAGAATCAGATACGGCCGGTTCTGACGATCCAATTCTAGAGCTAGTGGTTCAGAATTGGCGGTTCCAATGTTAGTTCGCCAATTACCGTTCATTTTTTCACTTCTATTTAACTATCATTTTTAATTTCTTCACTCATTTATTTGGTCAAATATTTGCTCGACTATTCCAACTTTATTCGAATCCTTCTTTACTTTTGAATTCATATAAACAAATATATCCCTATCCTGCAAACACGTTCCATATCACACAAACAATAACTCATCATTAACACCAAATATTTCTTTGTTTAAGATTTTATAGTGATTGACAGGGTTATGTTACTTTTGTCATTACTTCGAGTTGGTTTAACTTGTTGGAAATCAAACATGCTTTTAATGTGTAATTTAACAAAAAAATCAACAAAGTGGAACATAGAACATGCCAGAAAATGATTTAACACAAGATCATTCCATACAACAATTAAGGCCTAAGAAAATTGTGAGGCAAAAATGATTACTCTTACTGAGCTTTTACCGAATACCGTTAGAACACCAACCAAGAGGAATCAATTGGCTTCATCATATACAATCTCTCACACATTTGAACAAAATCAGTTCCAAACAGAGTGCTAATTCCTTTTTTTCAAATCTCCTTGATCGATCAGTTGAACACATGCAAGAGAGAGAAACACAATTCTTCTTTCTTACTTGAATAAGGTACACAATCTTACTTCAAGAACAAGAGAAATCTGTCTTTTCTTGAAC
>CANYCX010112593.1:0-14573 GCA_948193385.1 Breynia disticha f. nivosa
GATTAATATCCCTTTAAATAATCCACTTGTTAGTGATTTGTTTCGTGGGACCAAGATCCACTTTTTACTTCATCAAAGACTAGGCTACTTA
Organism: Breynia disticha f. nivosa; assembly: GCA_948193385.1. NCBI lineage: Eukaryota > Viridiplantae > Streptophyta > Magnoliopsida > Malpighiales > Phyllanthaceae > Breynia > Breynia disticha. Next base: position 92 of record CANYCX010112593.1, read on the forward strand.
GGTAAGAATCCATCCAGTCATTTCCTTAAAAATACTGTTGGTTTCTAATGGGACTAGCACTTTTTGCCAGGGCATTTCCCCTTAATTGTCCAGGCCGACGCACCGTCATAGACCCATGCTAAGTCCAAACCTATAATTAACGCGCTAACCATGACACTAATCTACCCCCACTATAATATGACGACATAGAAAATATCGATCTTATCCCTGCCTCTCAAGGAAAGTCTAACTTCCCCAGCTTTGGCATGACCCATGTTTCGATTCATTCACAAGTTGTTAATTTAGGAAGGAGATTTTCTTGACTTACTATTTTTTCGATTAATTTTTGATTCGAAAACTTAGCATGGAAAATGTGGATTCGACATTCGATATGACTTGCAATCATTCATCAACATAAAAGCATGCAGAAAAAGTCTAAGTGCAGGTAAATGTGCAATAATGGGCTAATGATCCTATAACTAGGCATATGATGTCACATAGTATAATCTTCAAGCTTCAAGTCCACTCCTTCCTTCTTGGGCTTCCACGTCTGGACTCCCTCCTTTCTGGTTGGACCTCCTTTTCTGTACTAAATCTATCCGAATAACCTAGAATAAGACAATAGGCTCAGCAGGCCTTCCAATTAATAAAATAGGCTCATATGGCCTTTATAACCTAAAAACCAAGCCCATGAATGCACCATGCAAAACATTCAACATAAAAATTCCTAACATCCATCTGGGCCCAAGGCCCACATTGTAAACCTATTGAAATGCAACCCTAAAAGATGGAAAATCCGGTTTAAGTTTTTTAGCCTAAGCCATTAAGCAAAATTGTGCCTTTGGGCTCTTTGCGTTAACCTAGTGATGGGTTTGGCCCAAGCCAAAAATAATTCATCGAATAAATTTACTGAAGACCACAAGACAACATCAATTCACTTTTTTGCCAAAACGACAATGTGTCAATTTCTTTTTTAGCATTAAATTTTCATAAAAATCCAGTTTAGGTCCCTAAGAATTAAACTAGTTCAACTAGGTCATTAATTCTTTCTAAAAAACACCTAGTTTATGGTTTTTGTGTTTAGGCCATTAATTAAATTATGAACATTAACTTGAACCCTAAAATTCATGTTTTCTACAGTATTTTAGCCCCTCCTAATTTCATAAAATTAATTTTAGGCATAATTGATCAAAACTATGTCCAAAGAGTCATTAAACATCACATTATGTACCCAGTTTTGCATTTTATGAAAGAAACACCATACAAACACGTGACTAGACATAATTAGGATTAATTAGACATAATCCTACTGTTCTAAGTCATTAAAAAACCCCAATTTACTGACCAGACAAAACATCCCACGTTTTTAGCAAACTAGTTCATCGATTTCATCAATTATGTGTTAATTGATTATGATGACTGCTCTAATACCACTGTTGGGTTTCTAATGTGTTCTAACAATTATGGCAGTGGAAAAAACACACAGAAACATAAGAAAGAAACCCAAAATCCTCATCAAAAATCCAAATGACAACATATTGATAAATGGATGATAACTAGTTAACATAAAAATTGAATCTTCAATCAAGAATCGACTATTACCTTGTTTCTTAGTCTTGGTCATAGCTTGTAAAGAGGAATATAATAAGTACCATCTTGAAATACTCCAAGATGACCTTTGTGAAACCCTTAGAAAATCCCATACGTGCTTCCTCTAAAAAACTAACACACAGATTACGAGAAAACTGTGGTAGCATAGAGCATTCATGCATTCACCTTAGTTTCTCGTCAAACAGATGAATGAATGATGATTTTGAGCACACCGAGATGATTAACTGGTATGATCAGCCCCTAAATATCTTATTCCCTATAAGAAATGATGAAAAATCAAATATTTTGATTTTTTTCATTGAGAATATTAGGTAAGATGAAAGGAGAAGGAAGAAGAGTGTTTGTCAGGGTTAGTTATTCTCTCTCCCTCTTTCTTTAAAAACCAAGAGTCCTAGTGTAATTAGGAGAATTTTATTTGTTTTAAATCATAATTCAAATACTCGTCATCTTCTCTTCTTTGGCCGAATTTATGGAGGTGGTTGTGGAGAAAGATACATCTTTATTTTATCTTACCTATCTTCTTACAAAAGAAGATCCATTTCCACAAATCTCTCTCACTTTGTCTTAAATTAAGACAAGCCTTTATCCATCAACATCCATAACAATTTAATGTCTTAAAATTGTTTATACAATTTACAAAATAGTATTTTCATCCTTTTAAGGCTCATTACCAAAATTTGCCTAATTGCCCAATTTAGCCCAAAAGTTGAATTCTGACCTAAGATGAAATTCCAAAAATACCCCTTTTGGTATTCTCTTATTTGTGTGCAATCTGTAGGAATATTTAATAATGGTAATGAATTTATTAATTCACAAATCATAGGCGGTCTATAGTAAGATACTATGAACACCCAAATTAAATAGCCGACGAGCTGTGTCAACAGTCCTACTACAACTTAAATTCATCCCTGACCTTCGATATCATGATTTGCATAAGGTATGTCCTAAACATCCTTATTTATCGCTAAATCACTTTCTTGATCTCTATGAAAAACTGATAAGTTCAAATAAATGACCTAATCATTTCATTCGAGTGCGGCCACACTCATCCTAATATTGTCTAACAAACGACCAGTGATATCTTCTCTCATTGTCATGAGAGGGTCAATCCTTTCACTTTACTCATGCTTTTACTTGTAATTCATAGCACACCCAATCAGACCCATACTTGTCAATGTTTTACGGTCACATTAGGTGTATGTCAAAGTATACTAAAAATCACAATAAAAGACATAGTGATTTTCAGCCTAAGGATAGATATTTGACATTGCAAATAGTGATCGCTCTCCAAATACAATGTCCCACATTGTATCTATGCACTTTGTTATATATCCCAAGTATATGTGATCTGTAAAACATGATCACCTACAAAGTATATACAAGTCTTAATTCATTTTCATTCCCATGGAAACAAGTGACTAGGGATATTTAGAATGTTAATCTCATAACTTCCAGGTTCTACTATTAAGGTCGTCGACCTTGATACCTCAAGTGCTTAATTAACATTATTGGATAATATTATCAAACACATAGCATAAGTCAATATATGAAGTGATAAAATAATGTCTTATAATTTTATTACTGAATAATAAAAGTTACAAACAATGTATTGGTGCTAGAGCTTACACAAATAATATTTCAAGTCACTGTACGGTTAAAAACCCCAACAGGCCACAACTATGCTCGATCGACTAGTCACAACCATGGATTTATAAGACATGTTACAAGAGAGGCAAGAAATGTTAGAAGTGTTAAAGTCACAACTACAGAAGGCTAAGGATAGAATGAAAATATAGGTAGATAAATGTAGATCAAAATAGAAGTTTGAATTCAGAGACAAAGTTTACCTCAAGTTGAAGCCCTATCAATAGACCTGAATCTCTATGAGGGAAAATTAGAAGTTGAGTGCTAACTATCTTAGACCATTCATAGTAAATAAGAAGGTGGGAATAATCAGATATGAACTCATCCTTTCAACTACAAGTTCTATCCATCCTGTATTTCATGTGTAGATTTTAAAGAAGAAAATGAAGAAGAAAGGGGCTATTTATAAGACACTATCTGAGGTGATGTGGAGGATGAGAGAAAGGGATGAATCAATTATGGTTCTAGACACAATAGAGGTTAAAATGAGAAGAGGGATAGCTATTGAGTGATTAATCAATTGGAAGAAAGGATCTAAGGTAGATGCTACTTGGGAAAACCCTATATTCATCAAGAGAGTCTCCAGGCTTTAGGAATGACACGTCCTTAAGCACTACTAAAGTAATGTTCGTAAGGCAAGCGCACCTATCGAATAATAGTATAGAAAATGAAGCGTCTAATGTCAAATCCACGGGGCCGATCAAATACTACTACTCCCAATTTAATTTATTATCGAATCTAGCGAAATGGTTTGTGATTTTCTACTTGTAAATTACTTAAATTAAATAAAATGATAAACGAATTGGATGCGTCGAGAAAAGAAAATTGATAATAACAAAGAAGAATTTTACGAATTCAATAATGAATGATAGATATCTAGATTCGATTCATCCCAAGATTTTATATGTGTGTGATTCAATTATTGTTTACAATATCGAACATTGGACTGCGGGAATGCCTAGCTTATGTTAAAGTATCTCTCGATCAAATTAACAACTAAGATTAGGTTGATTAGCTAAAATTTCTTTTTAAACTAAAACCCATAATCCAGCTTTACCGTTTTATGCATTCGACTATTAAGATTACACTAATATAGAGAAGTCTCGTATTTTTATCTCTAAAACATGCAATCAACTTCTTTCAATCATATGAGTCCTCTTTCATTTACTAATTTCTCAATTCAATAAATGAAGATAGATTTTAGAAATAAAACAATATGATTAAATCTCAACAAGTTCTCTAAAAACAACAATAAAATGAAATCACAAGGGCACTGTTCATGCGTCCAAGTCTGCATAGTTTTAGATGAAATTTCAGTGGATAATGTAAAGAAGGAAGTGGTGGAGAGTTCTAACCTTGGATTGGGGAACAAAAAATGGTGAAAATCGAGAGAAAATAGGCTGAAACTGGTGGAGAGACGAGGGAAAACGAGAGAGAACGTTGAGAGAGAGAGAGTATTTTGAAAGTGGGAAGAAAAAAAGTCGATTCTGTTCTATTTTTTAAAACGCACAGGTCCGAACGGTTTGGAAAACTGTTCGTGAACCCGTTCTGGTTTTAATTTTCAAAACAGAACGGTCGAACGGGATCGTGAACGGTTTGCTTAAACCGTTTGCCAACCCGTTCAGTTTGTCTTGCAACACAGAATGATCGAACGGTTTTGCGAATGGTTTATGACAAACCATTTTCGAAATCGTTTGGTATGTTTTCAAGTCAGTATAGTCGAACGGTTTGGGGAACAGTTTAGAAAACTGTTCTCCAACCCGTTCGTTATACTTGCTCGATCAGTGGCATCAAACGGGATCACGAACGGTTTTATGCAAACCGTTTGCGAAACCGTTTGATATTGTTCTCCAACTCAGTAAGGTCGAACGGTTTGGAAAACCGTTTCTCATCCCGTTCTGAATTTTCATTGAAGACAGTAAGGTCGAACAGGATTCGAAACGGTTTGTGCAAACCGTTTTCGAAACAACCATTTCTGAAACCGTTCGACACTTCTGAAGCAATTTTATAGCAAAATTTGACTAGGAAAACATACCTCTCAATACTCTGAATAGACTCGTCACTCCTAAAATTCAGAAAAAGAACACAACACACATTGCAACAAAAACAAATTTAACAATGAAAATCTTGGGTTGCCTCCTAAGAAGCGCTTGTTTAACGTCCCGAGCCTGACAATTACTTCTAGGTTGTACTGGTTTTTGGAGGGGTGAGATTGATGACATCCGGATCAAGTTTCAGAAATTCCTGGCCATGATATAATTTCAAAAGATGACCATGTACCTTAAGCTTACCTTTCTCAGGATGAGACACCTTGAAAATGCCATAAGGAATGGCTTTCAAGATCTTGAATGGGCCTGACCATCTCGATTTTAACCTCCTAGGAAAGAGTTTCACCCTAGAATTGTATAGGAAAACATAATCACCCTCTTCAAAGTTCTTCACATTTTTTAGGCCCCTGTCATGGTACTGTTTGGAATGTTCCTTTTTCTTTTCCTGTTTAGGAAACACTGTATCACCCGTGGCTGCAGTTCTTCCCTGCACCAAACTACTTTCTAGTGGATCAGTATATACAAATTCCTGTACACTAGTGGATAAAGACAACTCAAATGAATCAATAAAATAACAACGATCATCTTGTTCCAGAGAATGACATAAAGTTTTTGAAATTACAAAAGTAACTTCCTCTTCACTGACTCGTAATACGAGTGTACCATCACTAACGTCGATTAGAGCTCTGACAGTGACTAAAAATGGGCGTCCTAAAATCAAAGGAACTTCAACATCTTCATCCATGTCTAAAATCACAAAATCAACATGAAATATAAACTTATCCACTCTCACTAGCACATCCTCAATTTTACCCCTAGGAATTTTTATCGACCTATCTGCTAATTGCACACTCATTTTAGTGGGCTGAGGTTCGCCTAGGCCTAGCTGTTTGAACATTTTATAAGGCATCACATTTATACTGGCCCCTAAATTAGCTAAAGCCTTTTCACCCAACAGACTACCGAAAGAGCAAGGTATAGTAAAACTCCCTGGATCTTGTAGTTTCTCTGGCAGCTTGTTCTGGAGGATTGCAAGCACTCATCACTCAGTGATACCATGGAAATCTCCTCCAACTTACGCTTACTGGATAAAAGTTCTTTAAAAACCGAGCGTATTTGAGCATCTGTGATAAAGCTTTGACAAGAGGAATGTTAATATGCCTTTTTAAATATGTTGAGAAATTTACCAAACTGTGCGTCCATGTGTTCTTTGTTCAACTGAGCCGGATAAGGAATTATGGGTTTGTACTCTGGAAGTGGCTCTTTGGTTTTGGTTTCTGATGAAGGTGGGGTTGGTTGCTCTTCTGGGACTAGTGGATCATTCTTCTCTGTAGGTACCTGCACTGATGTGTTAGATAAAGCATTGTTAACAGCTTTCGGTACCTGAAGAAGTTCTTGACCACTCCGCAATGTGACAGCTAGAACTTGTTCTCTCGGGTTGACCTCGGTGTTTCCAAATAAAGCACCTGGCTGTCGTTCTGAAACTACTTTCGCTAATTGCCCCACTTGATTCTCTAAATTGTGGACAGATGCTTCGATGCTTCGCATTGAAGTCTCCACTGTCTGGAAGCGGTTATCGGTTGCTTGGATGAACTTTGACAAAATATCTTCCAGATTCGATTTCCACTCTGCTGGAGGAGTTTGTGGTTGATGAGGCAGGGACTGTTGTTGAAAACCTGTAGGTTGTGGGAAACCTGGCGGTTGGTTCGGCCTTGCTCCTCCCCAAGAAAAGTTAGGATGATTCTACCATCCCAGATTGATCTGTTGCTATTGACGTTGTTGACTCTGATAATTGAGAGCATGAAAATCCTGTGTGTTAATGCTATCCTGTTGAGAAACAACCTGCAAAACAGAATTTGTAGGATTAGTAGGAGGCAAAGAAATACCATCAATTTTCTTATTTAATGCTTCCACTTGTGCAGCCAATGCAGTAACAACATCCACATCATAAAGTCCTGGCTGACGTGTTGGTCTTGCACTGGCAGCTCCCCATTGGTAATTGTTCATAGCCATTTGTTCAATATGTTCTTGAGCTGCTTCAGGAGTCTTGCTATTCAATGTACCCCCAGCGGCCGCATCTATAGATTGTCTTATACCTGCGTTCAAACCGCTGTAAAAAGTTTGGACTTGCATCCACGTAGGCAAACCATGGTGTGGGCATCGTCGGAGTAAATCCTTGAATCTCTCCCATTTAAGCATACGAGGATATATCATTTCTCAATTTAGCTGTCTTGGCTGGTGGAAAATACTTCGCAAGAAATTTCTCTACCAAAACATCTCATGCATCAATAGATCCTCGTGGCAGTGAATTGATCCACTGTTTAGTGCGTCCTCTCAAAGAAAAAGGAAAAAGTCTGAGTCTGATGGCATCGTCTGAAGCCCCATTAATCTGGAATGTATCACAAATTTCTAGGAAATTCGAAAATGAGCATTAGGATCTTCATCGTGCAAACCATCAAATTGCACATACTGTTGGACCATTTGAATAATATTCGGCTTGATTTCAAAATTGTTAGCCGCTACAGTTGGTCGGACTATGTTAGATGTAGTCCCTGTCATGTCCAGTCGAGCGTAATCAAATATTGTCCTTGGATTTTGTTCTGCCATAGCTTTAGTTACCGATTTCTCTAAGTCAGCGTCACTCTCAATTGTGAGATCTATTTTTTATTCTTTAAATAAATGCTCACGACGTCTAAGAAGAATTGTGCGTTCGATTTTCGGGTCTGTTTCTACGAGGTATGAATTTTCACTCCTGGTCATAACTACTCGCAAATCTACACAACACAAAGAAACAAAAACCAAGCGTAAAATCCAATGATAAAAATAAAAATAAATGAATAAACAACAAGAAATAATAAAATAAAAACAAGTGATTAGAATAATAATTAAATTGGTTTCTTAATATTGAACCGTTGTCCCCGGCAATGGCGCCAAAAACTTAACACGTCCTTTAGATGTACTAAAGTAATGTTCATAAGGCAAGCGCACCTATCGAATAATAGTATAGAAAATGGAGTGTCTAATGTCGAATCCACGGGGACGGTCAATTACTACTACTCCCAATTTAATTTATTATCTAATCTAGCAAAATGGTTTGTGATTTTCAACTTGTAAATTACTTAAATTAAATAAAATGTTAAACGAATTGGATGCGTCAAGAAAAGAAAATTGATAATAACAAAGAAGAATTTTACGAATTCGATAATGAATGATAGATATCTAGATTCGATTCATCCCAAGATTTCATATGTGTGTGATTCAATTATTGTTTACAATATTGAACATTGGACTGCGCGAATGCCTAGCTTATGTTAAAGTATCTCTCGATCAAATTAACAACTAAGATTAGGTTGATTAGCTAAAATTTCTTTTTATACTAAAACCCCTAATCCAGCTTTACCGTTTATGCATTCCATTATTAGCATTACACTAATACAGAGAAGTCTCGTATTTTTATCTCTAAAACATACAATCAACTTCTTTCAATCATATGAGTCCTCTTTCATTTACTAATTTCTCAATTCAATAAATGATGACAGATTTTAGAGATAAAACAATATTATTAAATCTCAATAAGTTCTCTAAAAACAACAATAAAATGAATCCTCTCATCTAGATATCATAAAGAGTTTAGTTCATGATTAAGTAAAAGGAACCACAAGAAGAATGAATCCATCTAAACAGAAAATAAACCTTACAAATCTCTTACAAAAGTTTATGTTCTTGAATATGGACCAAACTCCTGATGTGTTGATGTTTCTTGGCTTAATCCTTGTGTTCTTCAGCCGAAAATGCTCTTTTCTTTCCCTTGGTGACGGCTCCCAACTGTCTAACTTCTTCCTTTAGGGTTTAAGGCCTATATTTATATGAAACCCTAACGTCTGCTGCTTTTTTTAAGCATTCAGTGCACGGCGAACGGTTTGTAGAACGGTTTAGGAAACCTTTCTCCATCCCGTTCGGGTCTTCGGAGTTGAATTAGAGGAGTCGAACGGTTTGGCGAATGGTTTAGTGAAAATCGTTCGGCATCCCGTTTGTCCATTTTGTCTTCCTCTTAGTTGCAAAACAGTTTGGCGAATGGTTTTGTAAACAGTTCGTGATCCCGTTTGACTATTCTGGGATGTCTTTCACTCAGAATGGTTTGGTGAACGGTTTATGAAACCGTTTGCCATCTTGTTTCCCTTTTCTCATGTGTATCTTTTGATGGTTATCGCTTCAATTTCAACTGGATTACGTATTTGTATGCTCTAAGTCCTGAATACACAAAATAACAAGAATTTAGCCGAAGTAACACTCTATTAGCCTAAAAAATATGATAAATGTGATAGAATTAAATATGAAATATAAGCATAAATTGACATTTGTCATGGAAGACTTGTGGATAAGTGTTGTATTAAGGGTAAGGGAATGTTATAAGCCTACTATTAGGAACTAGACATTGACCTGGGGTAGTATATGAATGGGTTCAAAATAAATATTCAATATTTCTTCAGTATTTAAATTATTATCATTCGCTTAGCTGTTATTTTATGATTTTCTTATTTTTTAGAGTTTGTTACACATCATCAAGTGGTGATAGAATTCTATTATGTCTCTAGTAGTAGTCTATATGTAGTGTTTGTTATAATTATTTCCATTATCAATGAAATACATTACATTTTCTCTCTCTTAATTTTCTTCTTCTTTTGACTCTTACCTTTTTTCTTAATTCTATTTCCTCTTTGGCTAGACAAATCTCACTACCCTATTTGTAGGCCTGTTATACTGTATAACCATGATATGTCTATAGTATGTCAAAGAATGACAAAGAGCTAATCTTTAGAAACCTCCTTCTATAACCTCTCACACACACCAATTATACGTCGTAAATTGCTAGATTTGGAGTGTTGTTTTTCAAAGAATGCAACAACCCTTAAAAAGAAATTTGGCCGACCTTTGAGAGAGGAGAGAACGTGTTTATCTTGGGTTAGAGGTGCCAAATGAAAATCCACTTAATATGCCTTGAAGTTGCTAAATGTTTTAGAGGGAAATACTTCCCATATTCAATCAATCAATCGACAACATTATCTAGGATTTTATTTTGAACCTTACCATATTGAATTCATATATATGGTAAGAAAAATAAAATCATTCATCCTTCTTATGGATTTAGTTTTTCTCCATTAGCTTGGGCCTAAAATGCATTCAATTTATTCAAATATGGGCTGACAATTCTGCTTTCAAAAAAGCCCAATTTTGTGACCCATAAGGAATTGACCAAAGTACCCATTAGGCTACTTGCTAGGTGTATGGTCATATAGGTCCATTCATAGTTAGCATTAGAAAATAAAATTCCTGGAGGTCATAAATATAGTCTAGCAAGTCATTATGATAATCCAATCTGAATGAAAAAAAATGCAATGGCAATCTTTACTTGATGAATCTTATATAGTCCCTTACCCTTTAATTTCGAAATTAGCACCCTTTGATAACAAAATTTAAGCCCTTAATTTAAAATATTAAGCACTTAAAAGTTTAGTCTTATTTCATAATTCTTGTTAGATAATAACTAAAAAAGTTCAGTTAAAATTTGGTTAATAAGATAAGTTAAAATTATTAACTTAAAATTTTAACTGAAAACTTCACTTTTTCTAACGCATGTCTGTTTCACATCTCTCTTCCCCTCTTCCTTTTCCTCTTTGTATATCTCTCACATGTTTTTACTTTGCATCCATCATAGCTATCTATTTTCACTATGTTGACCCAAGAATTCATATACTTTTATTACATTTCTAGCTAGTGTTGCTGAAATATAAGAGAAAAGTAAGAATCAGTGAAGAAAGATGGTTGCGAACAATTTGTTTCATTGTAGAAGGCATTCTAGCCTTATGATTGGTAATGCTATCCTCTACTTGGCTTTCAATCCAATAACATCCCACTTTTGTTGTTTCTATTTTAATTTTAAACTCTTTGGACCAGATTAACTCCTATTTTATATATGATTGTTTGTTTTCTTGTGAATATTTTAGTCAATATTAACAAGTTAGTGTATTATTTCTTGAATCAATATAAACTACTTTGCATTAGATAATAGAATAGTGTTTTAATTAAGAAATTTATTGTGGGTGTAATTTGATGAACATTCCTTAGGCCTATCTTTCATTCTTTCAATCTTTGATGTAACTTGTTAGAAAATGCTGAATTCTAATTATTGATGCTGTAATGTAGGATTTATATTGTTGAAACAATAAAGTAAGTGTAAGAACTACTTCCACACATTTGTAACAAGTCTTAGTTTATATAACAAGCAAAAGTCACGTGTTACATTGTTGTAATCTTTCGTGCATAACCTTGTAAAGGTAGCAATCGAGATCACTAAAACACATTTTTGATGGTGGAGTTTTGAAACGAAGTTTACACATTTTTTATGGTGGAGTTTTCAAATGAAGTTTTGCCAATATGTATTACAATCTGTTGGTTTTGGTTTCTTGGGAAGTCAAATTGCTATATGGATGATGTTATAGAGTACATCAAGTATTTGTAGAATTAAATGAAGATGTGGTTCTTATGTTGTATATATTCATTGACATTTAGTTCACAAATAACAATAGGATAATTATATTTATATAATTTTTTATTATCTATCAAATATTTAAAATTTTATTAATTACTCTCTTATATTTTTATTATTTTGAAAAATTTTTGTATAATTATTCAAAAAGTAATTCATTTATGTATCAGCTATATTTGTCAAACAACTAAATGTATCCAGAACCTAATTTTTAGTTAAAAATAAACAAGATCTATTAATATATTAAGCATTTAATACTTAAAATTTAACACTTAACTTTCAAGCTCTTAATTTTCAATTTTATCAAATGGGCCGTTAGCATAAGGCACAGATAGAGTCATCCTTTCTTGATATTCCAATATAACTAAAATCTCAGATAAATAACAAAGCATATTATTTCACCTGGGTATGATAATACACTTCTCAGCTCACTAATCAAATGTCGGGTCATATTTTCTCTCTCCTTATGAGTGATTAATCCCTTTACTTCTTTCACACTATCTAACATGGATCATTGCTTACCCAATAATCACCATACTTGTCCTATTGCAGTTATTATGTGTATTTCAAAGTACACAGTATTCTATGTAGAGTTTCATTGAGATTTCATGTGACCCCCAAATTCGACTACCACTTATTATCGTATTTTCAATATTATTTTTCCCAAGTGGTACCCAGATTTGAAGATCATGAATTTTTTGGAATACAATTTAAAATCAACTCTTTTAAGGAAAATCTTTTTCACATATACCATTTTAAGTTATTCCATTTTCCTTATTCAAATTAAAACTATATATAGGGATTTAAAATATAAAATACCTTTAAAGAAATAAGGTTTTCAACTAAATAAATTATACAAGAAAAGAAATTCATTTGATGTCATTTCAAAATACCACTCGATCAAAACACCTATATATATAGAATGTTCCATGTGTCATATTTGGCATCTATTCATAAATCAACTTCAGTGCACGACCACTTTGGTTCACCGGTTCCTTGGGCATCAGACAGCAAGCGCATAAGTCTCCTCTTCAATCCCTGCCAATGTCGAATATGGCAAGCATAAAATGCAAAATGAGTTTTGACACTCAATAAGCAACACTACTGAAATGGACATCTTCCCTTTGCATTTATACATTTAAATAAAAATCACGAAAACTATGCAGTATAGCTTGCCATTTAAACATTCAAACAATTACACGCATTGGTCCCTTAATCAATCAAGTTCTTTTATGCATCCCACACGATGTGAACAAAACATCAATCATATCTCCAATAATCATGAATTGGTGTACAACTCACAATAAACACATAACATGCATATTCTACACGAAACTGATACCAAGCATTCACACCAATACATTCTTGACATCAAGTCGTACATTCTTGACATCAAGTTGTTCCTTCCAAACATAAGGCATACGTCAACTTTACATATAATCATTTTCATTCCAGACAATTTCATTCATTCGCAATTTAGGCGTTTTCAACGATGAAATTTCCAATTCATAAACAACACATTTCATACCAATGATTCACAAATGAACTTGAACTCTCAAAACATCAGGGAATATTTAAAACCTTACACATATGGTCATGGAAATTTACTTAATTCAATCATATGTCAAACTTTTGATCTATGTCACAATTCGCAGTAACACATTCAAGCAAACCACCCAAAACCACAGTTAACTAACAATCACATACGTGTGTTTATAGCATAAGTTCAACAAGAACATGTCATAATCAATATGATAAATGTAAATGCATATGATCTAATGCATTCATCAACATGATCATACCCGGGATCCCATTATTTTTTCCCTTACTTGGCTTTAAAATTGACGTTTGCAAACTGGCCTTATCGGTCGGGAGTATGTGGTTATATAACTGGATATCCAAATTTATGTATAGGTTAAGTACCCCTAACCCATCTCCTGTGCCCAGGTAGGTTGTTGATATATCCTCAGAGGTCAACTTAAGACAATTGATATACCCTTTAACGCCCTTGCTTGGTCAGGCACGCTCGAATACTTGGAAAAGTACTGAGACTTCCACTGTGCCTCAGTATAGCACATATCAAGTACTATTTTTTAAATTTATATATAAAAGTCTGTAATGTGGGACTCAAAATTAAAACCAATATTTTTCAAATATTCAAAACCAACCCTGATTTTAATTTCAAATCTCGAAAATAAAGAACATTTTTCCAAACCTTTCAAACAGTTGCAATACAAACATGGATATAGAAAAGAGTTATTATAATATAAATATGAAATGTAAAAAAAAAGAAAATTATTATAAACATCTTTTTAGAACAATTCATGTTTGTGAAATACGTGCTCAAATCCTTCTCGCGGCAAATCCTATTGTACCTTCACAATCATTTAAAACAAACAAAAAGGGGTAAGTATAAAGATATACTCAGTAAGTGTAAACCTAATTTAAGTTTAAATGAAGTGCAGGGGTCCAGTTAGCACAGGCGTGCTGAAGAACACGAGGACGTGTTTGAAGGGTTTCCTATGTGTTTAAAATTTTTGGCAGCGGAATAAACATGTAAAACACATAAGAACAAACCAAGATCAACATAAGAACACGTCAAACCATGCTATATACAATCGGTTAACATAATGGTAACATAAAAACGAAACCT
>CANYCX010112825.1:0-15705 GCA_948193385.1 Breynia disticha f. nivosa
GTTTTGCCTTCACCCTATAATGGAGAGGAATCGATTGGAGGGTAGAATCGCTATTAATCCGCTATTGTTGTGATGTTTGTTAGTAGTCTTGATGTTTGGGAAGGATTAGGAATGGTGTATGGATGTTAGGAGATATTTTGGATGGTTGGGGGTTGTTTTTCCCCCGAATATGGTTGTTCTCGGCCTTTTAATGACCCCGATAACGTACGTTATTTTGTACATTAACATACGTTAGGAAAATCTGGGTTTTGGGAAAACTGCAGTGAATAACGTACATTATTCTTCACTAAACCTACATTATTCATCGTGCAGACACATTAACGTACGTTATTAAGGTAATTAACATACGTTATCTATGCTCTGACAGCACCATCCCCATTTTCGAGCCTCTTTTGATCCCCGACACACATATATTTATACATACATGCTTACCTTTTATAATAAATATTATGTTAACTTAATTAACAACAAATAACATTGAATTAGACCTTATTCAACACCCAAACATACATCATCTCATCCTTTATATTTTCATTCAAGAATGTGAACATTCGTTACTTTGGAATCAACCACAACTCACACAACTTCCTCTGCACATGCAAGGAACCAAACAATACACACACATATTTCACTCCCATTCATAATCATTATTTCAATTTAAAATGGATGAATTTCTAGGGCGTTACATTGAGAGCCAAAATTCAAGAAAGTACTATATGCTCAACATAATTTTTGGATTTATGCGAAGTAGAATAAGAGAATTTCGTTGTTTCTATAATTATACTTTGTGTAATAAATGATGAATGAAATTACTTAGAATCATATTAGTATCAAATTTAATGGATCGGTCAATCAAAGTCTATGACTTCTAAATTTACTGGAACACAAGTGTTGTGTGTCAAAGCTTAGAATGTTATATGATTCATGGATTAGTATTATTGGTTATTTGATAACTAATGCGCATAAATGCACAAAAAAATGTTATCTATTCCTTAGGGTGGTTTATCCAAGTGGGAGATACATGGAATAACAACCTAAACTTGATAAATATATGAGGTTATTTGTCAAGAAGGTTCTTAGAAAGAAAGTTGAGAAATTTCTTAAATTGAGGACAAGTGGTAAGGAATAAGCTTAAGAATTAGAATTTTTAAGAATTGAGAGCTTTTTTAAACTAAAATGTAGTTTTAAATATGGAATCAAGATGTTTTATCGGAATACCTTGATTACTCAAAGTATCATACTTTGGAATATACACTTAAAAGTGTGGAGTGTATCATGTTTAAATATGTTGTTTTGTGTTTCATTTTTTGTAGATGATAAATTCAAAACTTGATCCTGCTTATTGAAGAATTAAGTAGTCTTCATTAATGTTTGACATATCTAAGTGAGAAAATTCAAACGCGTCAAGAGTGACACAAAAAGTGAGAGTTAAGAAGTAATTAACTTACACATGTGAGTATTGAAAAGTTAACGTCTTCTTTAGCATGACACTTAAGTATTAACTTATTAAAGTGCATCTTTAATAGATCTTTCAATGATAACATTTTTGTTTATATCATGTTTGAGTATGGTCTACGATTCTCTAATCATTTAGAGATAAATTGTATCATTGTTGTTATAACCATTATCTTAGTGATAATGTAATCTCATTGCGCGTAATTCTAGCCGAGATTAGCCTAAATTGTTTTGATCGATTAGCTAATAGTTAGAATGTTAGGAAATTATTTAAGTTGAGTTGCCTCATTATGTTTGATGTCTATTGCGATGTACTAATAGTGTGAATATTAGTTAAGAAGAATTCTTATTGTAATCCAATTTTTTAAATGTCATTTGTTGATAATGAGTTTTAACGATAGGCATAGGCCTAATGTGTTCATCATTTTGTGGTATGAATATTATCGTAATAGTTATAGTTGCTTAAGATGTATCACGTTAACAAAAGCATGTAGTTGCTTCTTGGATCTTGTTTGTCAAGATGTGATTCAATCAAAGATGCTAAGATCAACTAACATCGTGAATGAATTTAATTGAATTCTAAGCTCAAGTGATGATATTGAATTGAACAAGAGGTGTTTATTTCCAATTGCATAATGCAAGTTATGTGGACATAAGGAAAAATTGTTCTTCTTAATCATGTTAAGATATGTTGGCTCATGCCACATGATCTTTAACATACCCTCAAAGTTTGTTGCTTATGATTCTTGTGAAGTTTATGGTTTAGTCATGAGAATGATAGAGCTACATTGTTCATGAGATGTATTTCCAATGAACACGTGGATTTTAGTCATAGAAGACTGAAATTATTCATAAAGTGTTTTAGTAAGATACTGGATTGTGTCATGAGGACATATATTCTCATTTGATGATATGAGTAGACTTGTATCAACAACTGTAAGTAACAAACATAGGCAATCAATTCTTTGTGAATAGATTTCTAAATTGGACTAAAATGGATGTGTCCATGTTTATATGAGATTTTAAGGCTATTTTTTCTTCATATTCAGTCCATTCTAGTGGGAGAATTTTGAAGGAAAAAAAGGAGTTGATGTGTAAAGTATTTAGTAATATTTTATGGTTATAATTAAGCATTGTAACCATATCTTCCTTAAGTGCGAATGGTCCTGATCTTGATTTTAATGGATGTTAGTTTAAGTGGGAGTTAGGTATTTTTTACTTGTGTGAAAATTTTTGAGTTTTGAATTCAAGAATTTTAGCATTTTGAACTTAATCCTAGTAGTTTCTTATTTTCAGTGGGAGTTTTGGAGCTTAATCCCAGTGGGAGTTTTCCAAATGTGGAGACATTGTTTCGTTGACATGTCTTTAAGTTTTGAAAATGAGTAGTTAAAAGAGTCTTGAAGCAACAATTAAGTGTTGAATTGTTTTGATTCTTTTAGTAACTCCATTTGTCAAGAATAAGTTGTCGAAGGTATCTCATCCAATTTTCTATGTTATTGAATTTAAGTAATAAGAATGTGAGTGACATCTATTGGATCAAAAGATGTTGAGTACTGGTTGATCTAACCAAAGCAATGAGAACAAAATGATATTAGTTTGAGTAAATTTTAGTTATGTGCTAAAATTGTATTGGGATCACTTTGGATACGAAGTCCAATGTGGTAAGGTTAATGAGAGCATTAATAATCGCAATTAGATGTGTGCAACAAAGTTGAAAAGAAGTTGTGAAACTATTTCACTTGTTGTGAAATTTACCTTAAATGGATTTAGTTAAGAGGACTAGTTCAATTTTTAAGCTTTTTAATCTCGAAGGAAGATTGAAATTGGGAGAATGTGTCTCATGATACAAAGGAACAAAACATAAGATTGTTTAAATTTTGTGAGTTAGAAATGAATTCAGGTGAATTTAGTTATTCTTATTTGTGTATTAGTAATACACAAGTGGCTAGAATTAAGCGATCCAGCGTGATAAGAATAATTTATGAGTTAACTTTTAAAATGAGTTTTCAAGTAACTATATCAAGAATTATTTAGTCTTAATAACGAGTTTTGTATCCATATTTGATTGTATAGAGAAAACTGATTAATTGTCGTACTCTATGGTAGTCCACATGTAGTATGTCTTGTTTAGTACGAGAGTGCAACTTGTTTAACAAGAAAAAATCTTGTTGAGTACAATAGAGTGACTTGTGGTACAAGTTTGAGACTTGTTTTGTACAAGAGATGGTTCTACTATGCTGAAAAGAGTATTAGCTAGAAGTACAAATCTAATCTGTGAGCAAGATTAGTTGGAATAGTATGAAGATACTTGTGAAACGCTAAAATATTTGTATAGTGTTGTTAGAGGATCTACAAGTGAAAATGGTGTTGCAGGGTTCTTACATAACCAAGAGGGTATGAATTAAAAAAGCAATTTTTCTATGTATGAATAATTAGAACTATTATACAAAGAGAAGTTTTAGAAAGATAGATTTTGTGTAATATCTATGGTCCAATTGCCCCAAAAATATATGACGATCTCAGAAGATAGTCATACTCGATACCTTAAAGGAGCTAATCGAATACAAGTATCGTTTGAGTTAAGAATGACTTTATTGCATAGGAATTATTAACTTAAAGTTCATTTAATAAGTCCACGAGAGATTTTAAAAGTAGATCCGTTAGTTAAAATCTCGTGCGAAAAGAAATTTGTTTCTTGAGAATTGGTGATGTGGCAAATGTCTGTGTGATAAATAGCATTATACGTAAGACTATTGTGTATAGTTTTATAAGCATGTTGATAGAAGTAGCCTACTCACATGGGCGTGTTACTTGGGTTTTATCATTGTAGATGGAATGTCAAGGTTAGGTAGTTTTGGGAAAACATACAATAACCGAATATCACTTAGAAATCGTATCGTTAAATACGTCATGATATGTTGGGTCACGTAATTTATAAATGTGTGAATGTGAATTTATAAATGCAAATACTACGGTACCCTAGCCTAGTATTTAAGTTCTGTCAAATACCGGAAGCTCAATCCTAGAAAAGGCTAAATAGTGGACTGAGGGGAGGTGCTCTGTGCACTTAAGACCGAATCTTTCATGTGATGTAATTTTATATACATGCGCTCATAAGTTGAGAATACATCACAACATTATTGAGTATAGTGTGTATAAGCTGACCAAGGGATGGAAAATGATTAAATTGAAATTGATCTCAATTTTCCTTATGTGAGACCCAGTAGCAGTCAAGTAGATTACTACAAGTTCCCTTCTTACTTTGATATCATTGTGAAGCATATGTCATAGTGTTTAATTTGATTAGTTGTACAAATAGGCTGCACTAGCTATGAGTGGGTAAACGTTGACTCTTTGGTTAGATGCTATGACATATGTTGATCGATAATAAAGGAGGAAGATTATTTTCGAAGATATCACACGAGTTCATACAACGCATGGCCCGAATTACTGTGTTCTTGTTAGAAATGTGATTAATGTGGTTAATTACTGGTTCTTGTAAGATATGAAATTATTTATGATAAGGTTTCGTGAGATCAAAACGAGTCAAAATCGGAGATATTAGGAAAGTAATCCAGAGAATAATCACGTTTAGCCGAAAATAGAAAATAGCGAGTAATCTTCTATTATACTTGAGCTGTTTAACTGCCAGAAGCTCATTTCGTAGAAGGTCACGCGCCCACACTAGAAAGATCGAAAATGATCCCTAAAGAGAGATCTGTAATTGTAATCGTCATGTGCGAGTGAGAGATGAAATGATAATTTATTACACCCATGATGTTTGGGCTGTCGAATAAATATAATTAAGGGACTTAATTATGATTTATTTGATAAAAAGATTAAATTAGAAACACCTTTAGTTTAGGGACTAAAGTGTAATTGTGCTTGAAAGGATACTTATTCACCAATAGGTACCTCCACTTCTATATATACACCATTAATCCCTCATTCTTCTACACACTAAGAAAGAGAAAGTGAGAGCTCTCTTTCACACAAAAGTAACCAACTTTGTTTTTCTCTCTTGGGTGATCGGATTTTGGTGTAGGATCGGATGCAAAAACATTGCTCGTATCCCAACGCATTTGCGCCTGTGGATACGAGCGTACCCTTAACGAAGTACCGTCCTTTTCCCGTTGCGTTGAACGAAATTTCCAGGTTTGCGTTTTCCGTTCATTTTAGTTACACTTTAATTAATTATCAGTTAATTAATTAGTATTATATATATGTGTTATGTATATGCATTTTTCTTTCATATCGTATATTACAATTAAATTAATTTTATTAATCTAAATTATAATATATTTTTTGTAATTATATAATATAAGTGATGATTTATAAAAAAAATATTTACAATACAAAAAATTAGTAATTTTTTTTAAATAGAATAAATCAAATTATTTATTCTAGTTTCTCTCACAAAAATTTTAAATTTAAAAATTTAATTATTTTTATAAAAAATACCCATTTAGGCGTTATCATATTAATTATAATATCCATTCACATCAAATGAGTATGATTAATAATATCTAATTAGATTTTGTGTTATTTTCATTTTAAAATAAATTACTATATGTATATATGTAAATAATATTTCATTAACAATACATGCAATATTCCGAGTATTATTATTTATTTTTATATTTATTTTTAATATAAATTAAATATCAAAAATTTTATTAAATTGTTGCATAAATTATAATTAATAAATAATATATTATTTTAATTATTAAAGAGCATGTAATATCAAAAAATTAATACATATAAACTTTTTACGACCGACAAAAGGCTTTTAAAAATATATTAAAATATTCACCCAAAAATGTGATAATTTTTTATGACTAATGAATTCACCGTTAGAAGTTCTAAAAACTACAACTACTTGTTATTAAATACATTCTATAGCTATGATTAATTGTCTAACTAATTATTTAGATAATTTTAAACCAAAAAAATTAAATTTGACGTTAGTTTCTCGCTACAAAATTTAATTCTATAAAAATATATTTTCATATTTTCTTCGTTGTTATAATATAATAATATTTCATATGTATTTTTTTAAAGTAAAAAAAATTATATTTTTTTATATTTACTAATTTTGATTAAAAATTATTTCAATAGTTTAACTAATAGTTAAATTTTTTAGAAAATGGTAATTTCTTTTTGAAAATTTAACTAATTTTTAAAATTTTGTTAAAACTATTTTTTAATTTTTCATTAATTTAACTGGTGGTTTTCATATTAGATCTAAACAAATAAAAGAAATACATAAATTTTATTAATTAGACTTCTTGATGTTAAAGAATCAGAGCTATTATCCTGAAAGTAATGAAAAAGTTTAATATCACTGTAAAAATATCATAAATAGTTAATAATTCAGATTAGAATAAATAAAATAGTTTAATTGAATTAAATTCATAATTCAAATTTACAGAAATTTCATCTATAAATTCGAGAAACTTAATATACTATTTAAGAACTCATAAAAAATATTATTCATGATAACATGCATTAAGAAAACTGAATAGGGAATATACCTATGTATATGTCTCCATTTAATGAAAATACAATGCAAATGAAAAACAGACATTTCGCACTAGTACGATGAACATTTAATTCACAAAAATAATTAATTTTTTATTTAACGTCTCAAATAACAATCTGTTTGTTGGTAACAAAAATAATATAATATTTTAATTTGTGAAATATTTTCTTTAATTGTATTGTCATGTATCAATTATTTTTGAAGCCATATATCACAATATTAAATATTTATTTCTAAATTATTATAATATATTGATATAAAACTGAAAAATTCTACCTAACCATGGTGAGAGTGATAAATTAAGACTTTGCTTGATTGGTGTTTAGAGAGAGGCTGAGGAAGGGAGAGTAAAAATTTTTAAAATTTAATCTTAGTTTTTTTTTTAAGAGGGGAAGAGAAGTTAGAGAAAATAAAACTTACCCTCCATTAACCCTCTCTTTTTAAGATTTTTCTACCTCTTAATTTGGAGGTTAAAGAAAGTAAAATTAAAAATTAATGTATTTATACTACAAATATTACAATTTTGACACTCACTTTCCTTTTTATTAAATCTTACCAACAACAAAATTTTATTTTATGTTTTATTACTTTCTTTAACTTTCTTTTTTTTTTTTCAATCTTATCTACTTTACTTCCTTTTCTACCTTAAGCATGGAAACAATACCTAAAGCAAGATGATGTAAAACCCGAATCTTTGGCTATGGATGCTCTAAAACCGTTGTCTCCACTCTCCAGGACTTTATGTGGAGGCACTTTAACTGATGTGAGGTGAGAGTTGATAAGTTGTGTGCGTAGTGCACAAACAAGTATATATGCGAGCCTGCTGCTCCAACACAATGCGCTTCTCTTTTCATCATCTCCATTTTTTCCATTCTCGTCCATCCTTTCGTCACCAACAACTATTCTATGGAACAAACCAATTTATCATTCCAACTTGTTACATAAAACAATAAAAACAGTGGCGTACACTGCTACGCAGGGACAGAAACAGTTGGACAAAGGGATGGGTCATTTCATTCATTTCCCTAATATATACTCTTTTAGTCATTTCTCTTTTATCATATATTTTTCTATAACACCATCCCTATTGTCGCATTTTTTTTCTATACCATTTGTAATTCGCCTATGCTTTCCCTCTAAAAATACTTTTGATTCCATCTAAAATCAGCTTTCTGTCTTTGCATAACAATATTATTCAAGTTTATATGGACAGAATTCTTGCTTCATTTTGATCATCTTCCCTTTTTGCACGGGAAGGAGCATTGTTTATAGCAGGTGGTCCTCTCATTCCAAATCTCAAATTCCTGTTTATTACCACTTCGTTCCATAGTTGCTCCAACAGTTTTAAGGATGCAACTGTGCATGTCTGTCTAGCAAAACCCACCTTCATTTCTGTCCTTTTTTTTCTTCATTCTAGTGCTGGGAAACAACATAGATCCAAAGTATGACAGATTTTGGTATCATGTCATCATAATTAGAAGAATCTGAATTCTGTGGAACAAAAAATTGTACAAACCAAATAGTCAAAAAAGGACACAAAAGTGATGCAAGTAAAATCTATAGTATTGAAAACAAAACATACTCCTAGATTCCACGAATAGTTTTCTAAGATACAGAGAATCAGCAAATGTTCTGACCTGCAGGAATGTATGAAAAATGTAATATAGCCTTTATAGAAGCAGTTTTACAGGCTTAAAATATGTCCAATAACTCAGCCTCCTTTCTGAAAAGCCAACTCAACTGGAACTTGGAACTTGTAAAACATTGAGTAATCGTTAAATCGGATTAGAACATCTTTATCTAACAGAGTTTTACTGGCCAATCTTCTGGAATATTGTGTACACAAGAACAATTTAATCAATACGAGACAACATTCTCTCAGACATAAATAAATTGTACTAATGAAAAACGCAGAAAACATTCCTTTCATACACAAACCAAAACCACCCCATTCTTACCCCCACTTTAACCTTGCTATGCCACAAGCAGCTTTCTCATTGCCCAGCATCAAGCAGGGTTTAACATATAATGTGGAAAACTAGAGATTTTTCCCCTCACAAAGCATGTCTTTTTGAGCCATTTTGTATTACCCCCCACCACAACACCATAGTTGCAATTTCAACAACCAATCACTTGAACATTAAAATTAATTAGGAGACAGACAGCTGTCAACAGGATTTCTTAACTGCACAACTACAGATATCAAACAAGGCCAATATCATGATGAATCAGGCAATACGCTGTTTCTATGCATAGCATTAAGTATATGCTACAGTATTTTTAATTTTACGAGTCAACAAACTAATGATCCAGTTATAAACAGGAAATTAAAACAAGATAGCTTCTCTGTTCCATCATTAATGAGGTATAAAGAAGCAAAATCCCGCAAAGCATTTGAACAACTTCAGAGGAATGACAGCAGCTTTGGCAAGGAAAAATAAGCCCCAAAAGTTACTTTGAAAGGTAACTTTAAATGATTCCTAATATATCTGAGGAACTAAAAGGTGACCTATGCAAAAGCCTAATGTCACTATGGAACTTACAGGGAAAAATGCACAAGACAGTCCAGTTTGCCACAGTAATAAAGTCACAAGAAATAAGTTGGAGCTTACAACCTCATATTTGATATTATATCCAACTCAATTCACCACCGTGAAACATTAGTGATGGTGATGCTTTTGAGTCTGTTGGACCTGACATTATCCAACTGAAGATTTTTCCTCTGCCTTTCAGATAAACTATAATCATTGAGCAACATGTCAGCTAAATCCCACTGCATTACCCTACAAGTTCATTGCTTTTCTCTGGATACAGTTGGAATTAGTTTTCACAGGTGTGATCTACATGGCACGATTATTCACCTCAACTGATGTGTAGAAGCATTGAAATACTTCATGCATCAAACAATCACTAATACATTTCAGTTTAAAAATCTTCTTCACCACAAGCACACAGTAACAAACTTGGTTTAAATTACTGACCCTTGAACTGTGTGAAACTGACTGAGCAGGTCAATTTGCAGTATCAGAAGAGTCCAAAAGACGAATTGAGAAATGACTACTAGGACATAAAATCCAGAGATCCAGTTGCCATTTCATAAAATATCCAGTGCACAAACGTACAAAGTGGTCTTGCAGGGGGACAAATTAAAAAGAAACTACTTGTTAAATTTATGAAGCTAAACTATACATTAGCAATTGATGAGAAAGAACCTACTGGCAAACCAACTATTTTGCAGGACCTGTTTAGGAGATTGAATCAACACTTCCACACTGCTAAGAGTCATTACTCTCAAACGCAGTAGCAGTTACCAAGCATTGGTCAAACAAAGACTAGACTACATATTATTCATAGTAAGATCAAAACTGAGACAATAGAAAGCCACATGGAACTTGCGAAAAGAAAAGCATCGTGAAAATGTCGGCTGTGAATGAATACCAGGAGAACACAATTTCAAGCGCAATACCTAAAGCATTTTTTAGATTACATGAGGATGCATTCTAAGGTTCTCCATCACTGTTAACAGATTCTGCATTTTCTGCATTAACAGATACCGATTAATATCTCAGATATCATCTTCACCAGTAACATTCATATCTAAAATTATCAAGCCAAGGTACTCAAAAAAAATATGCATGGAAATCATGTTAGACTAGTAGAAATTGACAGCATTTTACTTGAACAATAGATCAGAATGAAGAATGCATCATGCACAATTTTTTTTCTGAACTTTTAGCGGCAGCATGAAAAAATAACTCATGAATCACACAATTCTAACTTGTAATAATTCAAAAATATCCATGACAGCCTAAACTTACCGTACATAAATCCCCTATAAATCAAATGAAAATATGAATCACAAACTCACAGATTGGATTCCTTTTGGATTTTATACATCGCTACTAATTACCAAAAACTGCCTGCTAAATATATCAGCAGAAGAATTCAAAAGCTCTACCCCTGCAGGCCGACAAAACAACTTGATTAGGAAGAGAAATATAGCTCAGCACAAAAACACACTTTCAGAAAAGTGAAGAAAATGTTTTCACAATGATAAAGAACCTTCATGAGCGTCCCATAATAACGTCCACCATACCTGAAGCAGTAAACATAAATAGAGTTAAAAGGTACAGCCCTCCATAGTACGAATTATGACCCTAATTACCAAAGAGAGGTATGCGAAACTGTTATTCAGTATATCCCCAGAAAAGAAACGTCATAATTTAGATTCATAGTCTGTTTAAACAAGGATCATATAGTCAACGGCCTCCAAGTACTAAATTTCATATAGACCAAGTAAAAATATAGATGGGACTAACAAGCTGCTCAAAGCTCCACAATAGATCCAAAATATAAGGGATAAAAGAGAAAAATTTATCCAACACAATATGTTCAACAACAGCAGTCAAATTTCACTTGATTCTTGGCATCACAACTGGTTAAAATTATAGCACTATCCAATGTCTACATAATATAGGCCCAGGAGTAACAACTTCCAACAAGGTTTCTGCTGCCTTAATTGATACTCTAGTTATATTCTGCAGCAGCTTACTATAATAAGAAATAGCAATTGTTAGTCATCCATTAAAGTCACCACCCATTTCCTTGCGCTTCAACTCTAGTGCCATGCGCTCATTCTCAAGCTTCATTCTCTCATTTTCCATTCTAAATTTTTCTAGTTCATGATCTCTTTTCTTGCTAAATCTTTGCCACTTAAATCGCTGTTTTTCTAGTTCCAGCGTTTCAACTTGAATTTGCACCTTCTGTTCTTCTAACTGAAATGTACGCGCCTCAATCCATTGCTTCTGTAACCAAGCTGCTCTTGTACTTTCTGGTGTGACTTGATTCATGTCAATGTGAGCAATTTGGGGATGGGCACAACCCACCTTACTGCCATCCTGAGATGGATTCCCGAAGCACACATCTTCATGGCTCTGTCCTTGTTTCAATCTCTTTGCAGAGCTCCCTAATACCCCATATATTCCTCTATTATTCTTGAGAGAAACATTATTCTCCTCATTATCGTCATGGTCATCAGTTTCCACTTCTGGATCATCATCAAGACCATGTTGGTGCCTCTTTGGTTCGTCATTATCATGATCCTCCTTACTTCCAAGTGCCAACTGTAAAGAACGCTGCAGTTCTTCATCATGAGGCAAATGCAACCGGTTTCCATTATGGTAAGAACACATCTCTTCATAAAATAGATGCTTTGAGCTTAAAATTTTTCGGACATCATCTTTATCTTTCTCAGTTAAATAATCAATGACATCCAAAAGTGCAGGATTTTCCACAACCTGGCAAGAAGTACCCCTTCCAAGCATATCATTGAGCTTTTTATACCTTTTGTTAAGGTCATTGAACTTATCCTCACATTGTTGCGGAGACACATGAAATCCCCTTTCAGCCATGACTTTTGAAACTGATTTCCACTTGCCCTTTTTCTGCAAAACTACAAACTTCCTTCTAAAACCACCACCGCAGTCTGAAGTTGCATCCTCACCCATGTAAGAGACAGCATTAATCAAAAGCTTCACCATTTTATCAGTCCACTTGACCCGCTGCCATGGCAATCCCTTTTTCCCTTTGCAAGAATCATGGTGACAATCAGCTCCCTCTTCAGTATAGCTTGGCTCCTCATCATCGCTGACTGAATTTTTCCCTCTATCTCCTTTCATGAAATCAGTCAACGTATTCGGCTGATCAGAGCTGTGCCCCATTGTAAGAGGAAAACTATCATGAAGAGAGGGGTGAAGCGAAGACCCTTGGCGATGAACGGGTTGCTGCTGAGGATGCATAACTTGAGGATGTTGTGGTTGATGATGATACCTCAAATCAAGGCCACAATAAGGAGCCCCACCTGGAACCATACCTCCTTGTTGTGCCAAATTTCGTTCCATTTCTTCCTTCAAACCAAAATCCCAATCAAACATTAGAAACAATTTTACTGACAACAGATTTCAAAATTCTTCACACAACAGAAATGAACCAGACCCACCTACAATTCTCACCCCTTTTAAACCATCCTACTCCTTCCCTAAAATTTCAAACAAAACATACATAATCCAGTCACTAAAAACATCACAAGTAAAAACCCATTTAAACAAACTCCACCTAAGAAAATCACAGCTTATACTCACCCACAAAAAACCCAGATACAAACCCACCTCACAGATAAAGATCTTTCATTCTTGTCCACACAACGGTCAAAGATCAAAACTTTTTTAAAAAAAAGAAAACTAATTAACGACGCCTCAATCAATCTTGAGAAGAACAAAATCAGAATCAGAATCAGAATCTCTGTCAATAGTACCTGGGAACACTGAGTATCCATAATAAAGGCGAGAATCCAGCACTAGAAGAGAAAAGCAATCACAAGTTCATATTTGAGGAAAGGAATTGTGAAATGACGTGACATAGAGTAGCTGTAGCGTAAGTTATAGAGTAAATTTTTGAGTGCCAGTGTTACTAACAAATGAACTGAGAGAGAGAGGGTTTATTGATATCATAGGTTCAATGTATGAGGAGATCCGGTGGGTCCAATTGGACTTTTTTAAATTATTTGTCACAACTTATGTTTAGGAACTCACTTTTGTGCCAACAATATTTGAGTTGCTCCCTTATTTTTTTACTCCCACTTGTTTCCTCCACTTCCAGTTTTTTAGGCTAAGGATTTATACATTTAGTCAACACAATCATTTCATTTCTAAACTAATTTAAGCTAGGGCTTTGCATAAAAATCGCCAAATTGTCCAATTTGGCCAACTCGAATCGAACCAATCTGATTTAAGGAAAAAACCGTCGCAATGGTTTGATATTGGTTTTAAAATGTATAAACCGCTAGTTGGCGGTTTGGTTGCGGATTGACTGTTTTTGAACCCAAAACCGACCAATCCGACCGCCACTAGCCAAATTATATTTTAATTTTAAGCTACTCAGCTCAAGAAAGTCATAACCCAAAATTCTAACTCACTTCTTTCATCCATTGGAATGCCCTAATTTATTCAACCAAGTAAAACTAAATCATCACTCATCCTCCATCAATCTAGCACTGCGGCACAACCAAGATGATACTATTTGGATTCAATCTTCCAGCAACATCTTTTTTTTTTGACAGATCTTCCAGCAACATCTTCATTTCAATCTTCACATGTAAGTGTCGTTAGTCTTTAGTCTTTTAATATAAAAATTGAGTCTTGCATTTGTCTTATTGTTTAGGAACAATTTTTTTGGATTTTTATTGGATAATTGATAATGGTACTTTCATTCTTAATTCTATTTTTCACACAAAAATCGAGCTTAAATAATAATAGAAAAATTAAGTCTTGTGTTTGCAGAAATACTGACCTGTCGATAGCTATTTTTTTGTATAGTTGTTTAGGAACCGTTATGTCTGTCAATATCATAGTTTATTCAATACAAACATAAATATTAAACTCATAAGCAAAAATAATAATAAAAATTATGCTTTTCAGGAATTACTGTAACTCCCCAAAATATATATATTAATTAAAAAAATTTAAATGAAATACGTCAGAAAAATGAGAATAAATTTTTCGTGATTTATTTTATTAAATTATTTACGAGGGAAGAGTTAGATTATGTTAACCTGAGAATTTAGCATGAATGTGTGGGCTGAGTTAGAAGAGGACTGCGAAGTAAATAGCCAAAAGGGCAAAACCGTCCAATTCCATGAATCATTATATAAATCCTAATTCTCCTCCTCTTCACCACACACCACACGTTTTTCATCCTCCCCCACTCCTCTCCCATAGCTCAAAAACCTTCACCAACATCATTCCTCACGAAACCCTAGTGTTAGGGAGATCCGAAAGCGGTTGGTGAGTGAATCTCGGTAAGTTTTCCCACTTTGTTCTTGTAATTTCCGTCATTTTTCCTAACCCTAACTTTCCAACCCCATAACTCCTTCGTTTGAGCTCTGATTTGAGCAAATGATAGCTTGTTGAAAAGCTTATCATGTCTAATATCTATTAGTAACTTTCTTTTGTGTTAAATTATGGTTTAGGGACTCAAAATCGTTGATTGAAAGAGAACCCTGAAAAGTGACGAATTTCACTTTTTTATGACCAGAGTTTTTCCGTGTTTTGTTGCTTGGGTAAGCTTCCTTGGAGTTCATTGATAGTGTTTTGCATGTCAATTTAATTGGGTGTTGTATGGTGAAGGAGATAGAAATAAGGGAAGAAAGATGGTTAAGGATTTTGAAGGGGAAAAGTAGGGGGTAGGATGTTTAGTATATGCTGGAGTGTGTGGATCGTAAAATTGTACCTAAACGAATTTGGAAAGCATTAATGAGGGTTGGTAGAAAGAATTAAATGTGATGGTTAAGGAAGTATACTAAGTAATAAGGTAATTATAAAAGGAGAGAAAAGGAAGGGAAAATAAAGGGAAGTAATCATGCATATCGTGGAGTATTCTTTCTATTTGATATGATTTCATGAATGCTTGATTAATGTGAAATTATGATATTGATAATAGGAAACTTGAGTCACGGCGAGGACGGCTCGCGACCGAGTCATTAGATGTTTTGCTAAGGTAAGCAACACAAACACAACCTGTTCATTCTCTTATATGCTAGAATGTGAATTGGTAGTTTGGTTGATATTTAGTATGTTAAGTATATATTGTACTTGTATGATTGGTTCATTGTATGAGTAGCTATGTTTGTTTGATAAGAATATGTGGATTTC
>CANYCX010112887.1:0-22334 GCA_948193385.1 Breynia disticha f. nivosa
TAGATGGATGTGAACCTCTTGTTAACTATGTTCCTGACTCAGCTGTTATCCCCAATTTGCAAACCTCAGTTTTTGATATGTTCTCGACAGGTTTTGACCAGGTAATCTCATTCCTGCCGTAGGACTTGATTTCACGATTGCACCAATTCGGAGCTCCGTTACCTAATGCGCCTAGTGATTGCCGAATTTGGAAGTCAACAATTACTGGAGAATTTTCCCTTGCTTCAGCAATTGATGTAATTCTGAATAGAGATGCACAACTGAATTTTGTTGAGGAAGAAAACGACTGGAAGTTTATCTGGAAGTGGGACGGTCCGAAAAGGGTTCGCACTTTTTTGTGGTTAGCTCACAAAGGTAAATTGCTGTCCATTTTACAAAGACAGAGAAGGAAACTCACGGGATCTTCTGTCTGTACAATCTGCAACTCCCAACCAGAAACTATTCTACATGCGATCCGTGATTGCCCCCGAGCAAAAAAGGTTTGGATCTCCATAATCCCGAGATCTGTTAGCCACTGTTTCTTTAGTATGAACATTCAAGAGTGGCTGGTATTTAACTTGAAATTATCACGAATCCATATTCGCCAACACAGATGGTCCTTTTTGTTTGGAATCATTGCTTGTAAAATTTGGGAAGCAAGGAACCTCCTTTTATTTGAAGACAATGATACTTACCCTGCAGTTACATATAAGGCTGACCTCTGGGCTATGAATCACACAAATGCAACCAGCTATCTCTGCAAACTCAATGGAATTTATGCAAACCGTAGGAAAGAAGATGCACACTGGGAACCTCCTGTCG
Source organism: Breynia disticha f. nivosa (assembly GCA_948193385.1). Classification (NCBI taxonomy): domain Eukaryota; kingdom Viridiplantae; phylum Streptophyta; class Magnoliopsida; order Malpighiales; family Phyllanthaceae; genus Breynia; species Breynia disticha. Next base: position 802 of record CANYCX010112887.1, read on the forward strand.
GATGGATAAAAGTTAATGTTGATGCAGCCGTAAATGGGAATCTTAGTATCTGCACTGCAGGTGGAATCATACGAGACAACAACGGTTATGCAAGAGGATGCTTTCAAGTGGGATTAAGTTATTGTTCCCCACTGTTTGCTGAACTTTGGGCAATTTTGCATGGACTTAAATGGATCATTGGGAAAGGCTACCATCAGGCTATTATTGAATCAGACCCTGGACAGGACGTAACTTGACCTTATTGTGGGAAATTCAGCAGCTTTTGGATTCTCATCTGGAGATTAAATGTCAATTTGCTGCTAGGGAATCGAATACAGCAGCCCATTGGCTAGCCAAAGAACAAGTAAACCTACCAGATTATACTTTCAAAGAAATGGAAGATCTCCCCTCAACTTTTGAATATTCTGTACTATGACCAAATAGGAACTTCGGTTCCCCCTCAATGTAGCAATTTTCATGTACGACCTTTTAGGTCCCCCGTTTTTATTTAGTTAAGACCATCACTTTTTAAAAAAAAAAAAAGTTGAAAGGATGAAATTTCGAATTCATACATACTTAAAGAACTAAACAATAGTTAACCAAAACTACATGAAACATTTCTAATTTTTTTTTTCTAAACATTTTCTTTTACTTTTTCCCCTAAATACATTTTAATAATTATTGTTTTCTTCTTATGTGGTTTCAACTGTCAAGAGAGTCGAACAACACATTGAGAGTGTGAGGTCTGATTCCTGCGTCAGTAACGGCTTCAGGATGACTTGCTAAATAGTAAGATGTTTTGAGACTTTCTGTCGTTAGTCCATGGGCTAATTCGTTCCCTTTCATAAAACTTTGTAACAAAAAAATAGCCAAACTTCAATACTTCTCATATGCTCAAACGTCATGACGTTTTACTCTGTGACATAATTGTCGTTCACAGTAAAAAGATGAGCTAATGTCCAATGATAAACTATAAAAAAGAAGCAAGTTTTTCTCTTTCTACAAAGTCGCTGAACTGTCAATGACTCACTTGTAGGCACACAATCCTTGAATTCCAATAAACAAATTGAACCAAATCATAATCATTGCCATACCAACTTTTACAGAGATCTAAATCACTCTCTTTCAAAGCCATGGCTGCTCAAAAACCAAAGAAGATCATCATTGATACTGACCCCGGCATTGGTAATGCATGTCATGTCCTTTATTAGCTATTTCAGTGATTTATGGAACAAATGGTATTTGGGTTTTTGTTGGTTTATAGAGAAAGTGTTTCAAATAAATGGTATATTGAGAAGGTTATGTCTTATTGATTCTAAGCTTTCTTTTGGAAGTTTTATTGTTTTCCAAGTATTAAAATTGATTGAAAAATCTGAAATTTATACTTTTGAGAATAGAAATTAGTTAAATGAAGTGTTGAATTGGTGAAATGCTGATAGTTAAGCTGAAACTGAATTTTTTTGGATTGATTATGGAAGTGTTTGTTTCTGGGTTTTATTACAGTTTGCATCTTTAGCTGAATTGAAGTATTGCAAGAATGGTTATGAGAAAAGTTGTGTTTTTTTCTTGGAAAATTGTGTTATTTGACTTTGAATTGGTGAAATGCAGATGATGCTATGGCTATATTTGTTGCATTGAGATCACCTGAGGTGGAGGTGATTGGATTGACCACAATATATGGAAATGTTTATACTACTCTAGCTACCAGGAATGCCTTGCATTTGGTAACTGTTTTGACTATTAATATTAAGCTCTCATGTTCTAGCATATTGACCAACTAATTATGAATTTCCAATTTTTGCCGAGATAACTAATTCCTGAATCTTTCTCTGTTGTTTATGGATTAGTTGGAGGTCGCAGGGAGGACGGATATCCCAGTTGCTGAGGGATCTCATGTCACAGTAACTGTATGTATTCATCATTTTTTTTTAAATGATACCATATAATAATTTTTACGCTTCTCTGAGCGATTGAACCAGTGTATCACCCTAAATTTGATAGATGATTTTATTGGAATGCGTATAGTTTCTGTGACGTGTCACGTGTTTATGGAACTTCTGCTGGATACTTCAGTTTCTTCTTTAGCAGCAATTTTCACTCCTAAGAGTAATAATTTGCAGAAATTATATCTATTTGATTTCTTGAATTCCTAATGTATTTCATCTCCTCTGCAGAAAGGTACAAAACTTCGTATCGCAGATTTTGTCCATGGTGCCGATGGACTTGGCAACCAAAACTTTCCCCCACCTAAAGGAAAACCAATCGAAAAGTCGGGACCTGCATTTCTGGTTGAACAGGCGAAACTTCATCCTGGAGAAGTCACTGTGGTAGCATTGGGGCCTCTCACAAATATTGCACTGGTAATGTTCTTTAGTCCTTTGGAAATTATTCTTGAAAATCTTATGACATGCATTTCTGTAACAGATCATGCATTTTACAGGCTATTGAATTAGATCCTTCGTTTGTCAAAAACATAAGGCAAATTATTGTTCTTGGTGGTGCATTCTCAGTAAATGGAAATGTAAATCCTGCAGCAGAGGCCAATGTGAGTTGCATGCTTCCCTGATCAGGTTTCTTATGTTTCAGTCCTGCTGCTCTTTCATTGGCTCCAAATACAAGTCACCTTCAACCTCTTTTGTAATTATATGAAAACTGCATAGTTGTTTACTTGGGATTTATCATTGTGTGCAAGTTGTAAACTGTATTTAAGCCAAGTAGGACATTTGGTTATTAGTGAACAAAGGTCACTATAACGTGAATTTCTGTTACTATTTATTTTTACTTCTTTTGTAGATGGGTTGTTTTCATTGTCGTAAAATTGAATGAGTTGCGTTAATTTTCTTAGTTTCTTGGACTGCTGCTTTTGTCTTGCCGTCATTTGTGTTCTTATTCTCTTATTTTGTTGACCAGATATTTGGTGATCCAGAAGCTGCTGATATTGTTTTCACCAGCGGAGCAGATGTTTTGGCCATAGGGATAAATGTTACCCATCAAGTACTTTTCACTGGTATGACTTTTCAGGTTTATACTCTAAAGTAGCGATTAATTCCTTTCAGACGTGTTATCCGCAATATTATCAGTCCTGATTTCATATTAAGTATTGGATTGACATCTGCATTATGGTACTATATCATGGTAGCCTCTAACTTATTAGCAAAACTGGTCTTGTTTTGTTGCTGAACGGCTTCAAAACAAAAGCAACAAACCAATCAGTAGTAAACTCTTTTCTAACTTTTGTTTGCTAGAATTTAATAATCTTGTAATTTTTTCTCTCAACGGTTTAAGACTGGCGCGCTATCTGACAATATTTGGCGTAAATGTTTTCTATGTTGATGAATGTGATCATCATGACCATGCATTCTTTGCAATCAGACAACAACAATCTTTCTCAAGAAATCAGTAAAAGAGAATCCAAATGTCAATTTTAGCAGTGTCACCAGGAATATCTCTTTTACTTTGTTAAAAGAGTAAATGCATTTTTTCTCTTTCAAAAAACTTCGTATTTACTTCTCTGCAAGAGAGGATGAGCTAGATTATCTCACCGGTTGCCTCGTTTGTTGCCTAGTAAGCAATTCGTAGAGTATGCTAAGATCATTCTCTGTTTACACTTTGTAGACGCTGACCGAGACAAATTGGCGCAGTCAAACGGACAGTTTGCTCAGTATTTGTGCAAAATTCTGGGGGTCTACTTCTCTTATCATCACAACTCATATAACACAAGAGGTTTGTTTAATCAAATGTGTTTGTAATGCTAAATAAACCAAAAATTTTCCTAATTGATTGTGTTTCTTTTTGCTCTTGATACAGGCGTCTATCTTCATGATCCAGCAACTCTTATCGCTGCAGTAGACCCTTCACTGTTTACTTGCGTAGAAGGCGTTGTCAGAGTACAAACCAGTGGAATCACTAGGGGACTGACGATATTCTATAACCAACAGAAAAGGTAGGGACATCTGAATCCTCTTTTTAGTTGCTTCATGAACAGCTTTTAGTGCTACATAGCTTGAAAATAACTTAATTCTTCAATATTGTCTGCAATGACTTAACTGTATCTGGAATTCTTAGAATCACTCTGCATGTTTTAATCGACTCAACTTTTTTCTTTCCCGTCACCACGGAACCAGGTTCGGCGAAGTCACTGAATGGTCCAGCAAGCCATCAGTGAAGGTAGCTGTTACAGTTGATGCTCCAGCTGTTCTGAAATTGGTCATGGACAGGCTGATGGAATCATGATTTCCTTAATTTGATGCTTCATCAGTTCATTCATATTTCTTTTTTTCATATTGTATCACAGAACTGAGCAGGCAAAAGTTTGCCTGTAATGTACTGTCAATTGTTCAATCACTGATCATGCTATTAAAAGAAACTCAGTTGCAGCAACTTGTATTTTGCAAGTTTTTATCTTCTACTTCTTTGTTGAAGAGACATATTTGACGAAGAGCTCTTGCCTTGCCTCTCGTTAATAAGTGTAAGTATTCTGCAATTCGCTTCTGTTATTTGTATAAACTTAGATCTTTCATTCAATGAAAACTATGAAGATTTACGAGAAGTGACTATACATTTATGATACCGTACGAATTCAATTTTTATAATGTATGTCGCAAATTAATGGTTGGTAATGATGTTAAGCTACATTCCAATCCAGAACATGATGTTCCTATACTAGATTTTTTTTTAAACAGTGGAGATGGCAACTGTGAAATGGCCACAAATGATCTTTCTGTTACCAGACAAAAAATACCAGAAGTCCCAAAGATATTAAGCAGGATCTTTGTTTACAGATTTCAGCATTATTTCTACTGCTCCACTACTCTTATTGCATGTTTTCCTTACTACCAACATTCCTGAATCTCAGCAAGGTGTTTGGTGCTACTTTCTGCTAAGATAATAAGTTAGCTAGGGATGTCGAGTTCGAGTCATGGGTAGGCAGTTGCATTAAAACTCAGTTGGGATAGTTTTGTCGCCCTTGTGGTCCTGTCCGGCTCGAACGCAGATTAGTCTGGGTGTTCAGGTTACATCGTGGTTCAGACAAAAAAATAAGTTAAATAATGGAAACATATTGCCTAGGGCGTTAATTCGTGTCACTAATGTTATGTTTTTATCGCACTATTTTCTATTAAATATTATTATTCACAATATAAATATTACAAAATTGTATTTATGTTATTTACGTAGTGTCATAATCTTATATTCATAAATAATGTTATCACGTAGTACATCAATTTTGTCGTTCTTTCTTGGGTTAACTACAAGATGGAATAGTACAACATGAGAAGAAACTATAGGAGACATGGAAGACGGTCGTTCTCTGCCGCATTGCATCTGTCCGTGCCAATTACGATTCATTAATAGTTGTCTATAAATTTTTTTGCTAAGAATATTAGTTATAGTTGTTGAAGATTAATTCATTGTTATAGAGTTTTATTGAAATTGAAATTGAGTGAAGTGACAAGTTAGTTTCTTTTTGAATGGCTTACCAATACGTAGGTATTGACCCAATTTGAATCGCCCGCGTGATGTGATTAGACTAATTAATTACGTTTATTAACTACTAATCCTATCTCCATATTCCCCACATAAATGGTTATGGAACCCACCTACCATTAATTAAACTCAACTATATAAATAAATAAATAAATTTTTAATTTTAATATCAATTATAATCAATTCATGTCAATAAAAAAATATGATTATTCACTTGGAAATAAAAAAGAGAAATATCACTATTTAACTGCCTATTACTTTTTTAATCTATGAAATAAGAGATGTTAATATCAGAATGATGCGATGTGACGGAATAATTGTATTAATTTTATTAATAAATAGAAATCATTTTGTAATAATAATAGTATTGTTTAAAATATTTTTTCTTTTCACAATGCAATTTATTAAAATTTTGATAAATTAATAATAAATACGATATAAATTTAATTTTTATAATATTTAAATGATAAAAATTTAAAATTTATAATATTTATATCATAAATAAAAATATTTAAGAAAAAATTACAAAAAATACTATGACACGTCAACTCAAATCGTCATTGTTATTGCTGAATTTGTGATTTGACCCCATCCAATCCACATCAGAAACCAAGTGCTAATCCCATTTCCCTCCCTAAAACGACAAAACACTCCCCAATAGAAATAGATCCCACCGTGGACCCCACATGACTCCTCCCTATCCAATAATATTATTATTTTTTTCTAAAAAAACAACTCATATAAATAGCAAACCCCAATCTGAAATTAAAAGCGAGAAATCCTCTCCAATTGTCCCCTCGCCCCACCAAGGGCTGTTTCGTAAATTCCTTATCTATAGATCCCCAATTCCGATCAAATTTCCCTTTTCACGAACCCTAGTTTTTTTCAATCCGTTCTCAGTTTATCTCCATTTTGTTTATAAATATTCTGACTAAACTCCATTAAATCGATTCGATTCATCCTTCTTACAATGGCACTTCAACAAGAGAATGTTCTCACCGAAACGGAGTCGTCGTCGTCTTCCGATCCGTCGCTCTCTCGAAACTTCTCCTTTAGCAAACTCAACGCGCAAGCTCCCGCGTTTGTTCCCACGCGCCCTCAGTCTTCCTCTCCGCCGAATCCACCGCCTCCTCCGCCGCCCGTGTTGATCCCGCCGCCTCCTGGAGTGCTCCACATCTACCATCCCTCACCGCCTGGGCCAATTCATGTACCGGTTCACGTGATACCGCATCATCATCAGCATCAGCATCATAATCAGCCACGTCAGCATCATCATCACCATAATCACCATCATCAGCAGCAACAGTACGTTGCGGTACGGAATTATAATAATAGTAATAATAACAATATTAATAACAATAATCGAGACGTGAGAAAGGTTGACAAGGAGAGGGAGAGGGAGGAGGAGGAGGAGGAGAGGAAAGGGGCAGCTACGGCGGAGCAAGCGAGTAAGGGTGAGAAGAGAGAGAGTAATGGAGGGATTTCTGATGAGGCTTTGCAGAAACTTGTTAATCAGGTTATTTGTAGTTTATTTCGTTTGTTAAATTATTAGTTTTTTTGAAGAATGATATTGGACTTGTTGATTCTTGTGTGATTTTTAATGATTACTAAGTGATTGATATTTACGGCACAGTGCTCAAGTAGAGAGATTGCCTGTTTTTTAAGATAATTAGTTGAATGAAAATTGCCTTACGAGGTCCAATTAGATTAGATAGTTTGTGTATTACGATGCATGATTGTTGGAAAATGTTTTTTTTCCCTAAAGCTGAATACAAGTGATTTTATAGTTAATGAGATTTTGAGTTTTGGAATCTCGGTTTTTCTAGTTTCTTGCTCTTGATTGCTATATATTGATGTGGAAGTGAATTCCGGTATTGTTATAAGTTTTGTTTCAGCTGAATCCACCTGGTTGCATAATCAATTGTTGGGTGATTGTTTTATGATTTGAACTTGGACTTTGTATGGACTATGTTTAAGTGTTGTCTCAAAGTTGTATACCGGATCAAATTAGTGCTAGGATAATTGTTGTGAAATTATTTGTTAAATGATATGGCTGCTAGTTTAGAAAGACTATAGTGCATAACTGCATATGTACTAAGTGTGAATGACTTGTAGTGTGTCTTTTAATTTGTAATGAAATGTTTTCAGGTGGAGTATTATTTTAGTGATCTAAATTTGGCTACGACTGATCATTTGATGAGGTTTATCAACAAGGATCCTGAAGGATATGGTGAGATTTTCCTCTTTGATGGCTTTCTTTACTTTTTCCATAATGTTATAATTTATTTTTTAATGTTGAAATTCAATGGTTTATGCACTTTGAAGAATTTTGGTGGCTACTGTTTTTTTTTTTTAAAAAAATTGATTAATTGTTTATAAAGAGTTTGGAAAATAATTTAAGATTTAATATGGTTTTTGCCTGGAATTCAAATGCATTTGTATAAGCGTCATTTCAACATGATTTGTTCAGGCATAAATGTTGTGCTATATATCTCGTTCGTGGAAATGGTGTATTATGTCAAAAAAAGCAGACATATTTTTTCATTGGATTCCGTTGATGGTTTTAAGTTGTTTGCTTTTGATTGGTTTGGTTATTGTGAAGAATCTGGTTCACAACTTTTTTCAAATTTGGTGTGGATTTCCTATTTGTCCTAAATTTTGTTTTTTATTCAGTCCCCATGTCTGTTGTTGCTTCCTTTAAGAAGGTTAAAGCTGCCATAAACAATCATGCTCAGCTTGCTAATATCCTGCGTAGTTCGTTGAAACTTGTAAGTACAATTTGTGATAGTATTTGTTATAACTGCTCAAGGAAGCACTTATTCCCTGTCGTTGTAATCCTTTGGCTGTATCTAATAGGAAGTTAGTGAAGATGGAAAGAAAGTAAGACGCGTGCATCCTATAACTGAATCAGATGTGGAAGAACTACAAGTATGTTTCCTTTTATATATTCAGTTTCTTCTTTTTTCTTTCTGGTATTATGAATAAAATTTACCTGATTCTGAACTCAAGCTTTTTCTGGAGTGGCTTGAGAAGCTCAAGATATATTTCCTTTCATTCTTTCGGAATTGTATTCTATTTCTAACAATTAGTTTCATTTGTAGTCGCGCATAATTGTTGCTGAAAACTTACCTGAGGACCATTGCCACCAAAATCTCATGAAGATTTTCTCTGCTGTTGGAAGGTAGGCAATGCTTCTGTATTTTCCCATTTATTATACCAACATAACTGTAAAGTACTTATTCACTTCATTAATTTCTTTTTAGTGTGAAGACAATTCGAACTTGCCCTCCTCAAAATTCGGGGAATGGCGCTTCTGCAGCATCTAGATCTGCAAAAGCTGATGGGATGCATTTCAGCAATAAGGTGCAATGTTGACAGATGTGTGCTGTACCTTCTTACGTCCATTTTCATCAGCAGTTAGATCTCTTTATTGTTTGCATCTTTCATCATCTGGTTATAGCATTTTGTGCTGCTTACTGGTATTTTTAACAGTTGCTGACTTACAATTTCAGGCAGGTTAGCGCTCTAAAATTCTTCAGATCTTATCATCATGATATGCACCCATTCTGGGTCGCTTTTAAAGCTTGGAATTAGCGATGTTGAGTTAGAGAAGCTTTTTTTGGCAGAATAATATGCCATGTTATGTTCTTGTTTACTGCTATTTTTATCCTCTTCTACTAGATTTATGTTAAGACTAAATATTTTGTTTAATAAGAACCCGACATTGAAGATGCTTTTGCCATGTCAAGAAAAGTGCAAAGTGCATTTATTTGTTCGCAGTAGTGCTTTTTTAAGATTTCAAGTTGTCTAACCCTTTTATTTGAAGATGTGAAAAACTGACAGATTTTCTTATATAATGTGTAGTTGCATGCGTTTGTGGAGTATGAATCTGTTGAGATAGCAGAAAAAGCAGTAAGTACTTCTTTTTCTGTTTTTTCTACCATGTGATTGTGCTGTGGATACTTTTTTTTTTTGAGGTTTTATTATTCGTTACATTAATTACATGCTATTCTGCAGGTTACAGAGCTAAATGATGAGGGGAACTGGAGGCATGGTCTTAGGGTTCGATTAATGCTCAAACGCACGGTATGGAACTTTGTGTCCTTTGTCTATCTTAATTTCTCTCTTTCCTTTTTTTTTGTGTAAAGAATCTTGCATTGTCTTTTCTGTTCATAAGCATAAGACAAAGACATTGATTTCAGCCATTGTTTGAAAGGGTAAATTTTAATCAATAATTTGCAAAAAAGCACTTGTTGGCATTCTTTTCTCAAAAGTGAATTGGTTTTTGGATTCATGAGTGTGACTTGATATATGTCTGGTTTTTCCATCTTTAGTCAAAAGAATCAAAATCAACTCAAATACGAGGAAAAAAGGGGCATGACGGGCAAGCACATTCTGAGGAAGATGAGGTTTCTACTTCTGATCAACAGCAAAATGAGAAACATATGGAAGATTCTTTGCAACAACACGATGTCCATGTACATGAGCAGTCTACAACTGTAAGTGCCAAATTATTTAGAGAACAGATATAGGCAATCTTAAGCGCCATCACTTTTTCGGCATCTGTGTAGCAAGATTTGCTTAAATTTCAAAACTAGAAGATTTGCTTTAGAGGCATCCTTGTTAATTAGTTCCCGTCAAATTTTAGTTGATAGTTCTTTTTGTTGCAGGTAGAGGATCATGCCAATGACAAAGAGGGTGCACAGAAGAAAACGCGAACCCGTGGTCGGGGGAAGGGACGTGGGCGGGGTCAGTATCACCACAATAACCGTGGAAACCACCACCACCATGTGGGAACTCCCCCTTCAAATAATTTGCTGACTGGTGAGCAGCCAACGATGGCGAAGCAACCTCCGGGCCCTCGAATGCCAGATGGAACACGAGGATTTACCATGGGTCGAGGAAAGCCAGTTACTGTTAATATTGCATGACGTATCCTTTGAACAGACATTTTTCAACTTATCAGTATGGTAATGGACGCAAAAGTGTGTTGTGTTGGGATGGGATGGGATGGGATGGGAACCAAGTTCTCTCTATAGGTATCGATGGCAGGGTTTTAGAAAAGGCTGTCTATCCATGTCAATGTGGTAAAGTTGGGGTATAAAGTGTTAGATGTAAGGGGTCAAACTCTGTTCTAGTCTTTGTCTTTGTCGTCTTTGGTAGTTTGCTGAATGTTGCGGAAAACACAGTTTTTGTTATATGTAGAAATGAAAAAGAACAAAAACCCTTGTTGGGTGGAGGAAACCACTAGTAATACTTAAAGATATTAGATAAAAAATGTTAAGAGTTGTAAGCATTACTATAGGTTGTTGCTTGCATTTCTTCATTATCTCTTTATGGGCTTCGCTCTCCCTGTTATTGAATTCAAGCGATGAGTAATAACGACATTTCTCATTTGAAGGTGAGATCCTTGAATCCAGGTATGGCATATGTTTATTCACAGTTCAATGTTAGCCTCAAATTTCTGAAACTACTTGTGGATGAGAAATGAGAATTCAGAGATAAGAATTTTGGGTGAAGTGGAGCTGTTAATGGTGGACAATCACTGTCAAGAAATCATAAAGTCTCGCAGCACATTTGTTTTTGGCGTGTAGAATCTGATTAGGATGGGGATTGGCATATAGCGTTGATTAGGGAGTTTATAGCCACTAATTTATTTCAGTTTCTTTTATACATTGCATCTTCTTGAGCATTTAAAAATTTCAAAATCAAATTCGAGTTTCCACATAAAAACACCCTATATAAATCAAATATGACCATTATTTTCTTTAAAAAAGAAGATAGTCTAACTTGAGTCAAAAGATCAATCGAAACAGGTTAGGATTAGTTTTGGTTTCATGAACCATAGACCTGTGAATAGACAGTTCAGACTTTCGGAAACTGGTTAGGTTCAGTTTCAATTTTATGAACAATAGAATTGTTAATCGGTGGTTAAGTTCATTTGTAGTGAAAAGTTGAACTTAAATCATCGAACTGGAATCGAACTAAACCAACCTGAACGGTCAGCAGAAAAATCAAAACTGAACATGAACCAGTTGAACCGGCTATTATGCAGTTTAATTTCGACATTTTCGATAATCAAACCGGCGGTTCGAACAGTTTTTTCACCACTAGTCAAATCAAAGATATTTGGCGCCTCTCCGTTTGAAACAAAAAAACAAATCTTTCAATTTCACTCCAAATTTCCAATACCATTTCCCCTTTGGCAATCCTACACTTGAAGTCAAACCCCATCTCTCTCTCCTCCACAAACCTCACCATGTCAGAACAAACCCAACCTTCTCCTTCCCCTCCAAACCCTAACTACGTGGTCTCACCATTCTTCCTCATTGACCCTCCTCAAAGCCCTCCTCCTCCTCCTCCTCCCATTGACCAGCCTAAACAACACAGACCCTTTGTTTCTTTCTTAAAAAAGAGACCGACTTTGAGAGTTACTACTGAATTTGACAGTGATAGTTCCTTGTTTTTTCACAAGGTTTCCACTAAGTTGTTTGACAACTTTGCTAAGTTGAAGTTGTCTTTTCACAATAATAGTAAAGGGGAAGTTTCTGAGCCTCAAGTTGGCTTCATTTCTAAGTTTTTGAGCGTTCATTTTGATGTTGAGGAACAGAATGCTCTTGTTAATGGGTGTTTTGATTTGGGGCCTAAGTTGCATTTTAAAGCTGCACATGATGTCAAGGTTGAAACTTTTTGTGTTAAAGCAATGCTTTTTGTGATTTTTTTTATCGAATGTTCAATTTTGTTGTGTGGGTTGTGTTGTTTTTTGAAATTTGCATGCTTTATTGGGAGTTTATTGGTTAAAGGTGTGAACTTTTTGAGTTATTTTACAGTTAAAAAATGGTAGTTTTGAGTGGAGTGATGGTGTTTATTTAATTGGTGTTTGATTTAAAAGAATGTAGTTGCTAATTTTGTGATTAAGATTGGATTTTGTGTTGTAGGTTGAATGGTTTTAGCTTTGGAAATTTGCGTGCTTTATTGGGAGTTTGTTGGTTAAAGATGCAAACTTCGTGAGATATGTTAGATTACAGTGTAAAATGGTATTTTGAATAAAATGATGTGTATTAACTTGAATTTAATCTGATTGATAATGTGATTGTAATGGAATGCGGTATTTAATTCATGTAAATGCGTTTATTAATCATCAATTTATGGATGCAGATGATTGCTCTATTGTTTAATGATTTTACTGCTTCTCTTAGGCACAACAAGGAGAGGTGGCCATGGTTGCTAAACTTGCCGATCCAGGTTATGCCATTGAGCTGTCATCTCCTGTTCCCACTGTCGGATTGGTGAGTGAGTAGGCTTCTTTTTTTGACAAATGAGTAGGCTTCTTGGTGTAATTGTCATTGAACATTTTCCATTTAAAGAGTTGTAATGCAAAACCATAATCTCTTCATAAATCTTATTATGTTCAACTTTGTGAACTTTCCATTTTTGCAGCCGAGAGCAACTTTTAAATTTCCCGTTGGTGAGGTTTCATTGGAGGAGCGAGAAGACGAGGAAGTGAAAAGAACATTGTCAATTAGTGGAGCTGCCAAAGGTCAGCTACTGAATGGTTTGTGCTCTGCAAACTATAATGATGAAGAGTTGAAGTTAAGATACCTGTTTAAGGTGATCTCCTCTTTGCATAATGTTCCATTATTTAATTGTTCTCTCATTATTACTGTTTTATATATGACAGTTTTGATGATCACTGTTAATCTTCAAATTAACTGCAGGATGAGAAATTTTCATTCATTCCGGCCATTTCATTGCCTTCAAATGCTTTATCATTTGCATTCAAGCGTCGGTTCGGTCCTTGTAATAAGCTGAGGTCAGTTCCCTCTATACCTCTCGGATGATTGTGTTGCTTAAGGTTGTCAATTGAAACTCTGGGTATGTATATCTGTTTTCTATATCTGTTATTGAGCTGTGATTATGAAATGGAAGAAAAGCCTGGACAGTACTTTCGGATTGTCCTCGTTTTGGCTCGAGAATGATCCCGGAATATGGTTAGCCAGATTAAAGCAATGTCATTTTCGCCTTTTAACCTTTGCTTGGTTTTGCATTGCTAGTTTTACTTTGAATTTCAATCTTTTGTTCTTATTTTTGTAAACTGCTATTCAGCTACTGGTACAATTTTGATTCCAACAACTGGAGTGCTGTTTACAAGCACACGTATGCCAAGGATTACAAATTTAAAGCTGGTTATGATTCAGAGGTTCGTCTTGGCTGGGCATCACTCTGGGTAAGTTTTCCATTAGCAGAACTTGGCCCTAGTTTTCTCTGCAGGACAAGATTCTACTCGTCATTTTAATGTTGTCAACTTTGTTGTTGGTAGGACTGATCGAAAAACCGCCAAACCGACCACCAACAAATCAAATCGAACCGGAATTTTGGTTATTCACCAAAATGAATAAATTAATGGTTAGATTTAGAGAGAAAACCATCATGAGTGATTTGGTTAGTGGTTTTGATATTTCAGAGACAACAACTGAACTGAACCACCAACCCTTAAAATAAAAACATAAAATTAAATACCCTAGCCCAAAACAATATTTGTAAATATGTCCACAATCGATTTTGTTTATGAAGTGATGATAATTGCTTTTTAGTTTGTTACTATGCATTCATTGTTTCAGGTTGGCGAAGAAGATGGCAAGGCAAAGTCTGCACCATTGAAGATGAAAGTGCAGTTCATGCTTCAAGTACCACAAGACGACATCAAATCATCGGCTCTAATGTTTCGTGTGAAAAAGCGATGGGATATATGGTAAACTCGTTTATGACATTCCCAACCTTCTCATATACAGCTGTGGATTAAATGAGGATAGTTTGGGTCATGCATACCTTCTTGTAGTTATACGCATGTTCATGGATGAAAGATAAAAGTTGTTTTAAGGTTTCAAGAGGAATGTTCTTTGTCAAAACTTTGTTTCATGACTGATGAAATTGATCGCAAGACAAATTGTAAAGATGATGTTCTTGGTTACTTGCAATAATGTACAGAATATTACCAGCAACTGATTTTCTTACATGCTTACACTGAAAGTTTCGAATACGACAGAGTCTACCAGTTCCTACAACTGATATTCGATGTTTCTGGTTAAATCTTTTCTGGAAATTTGCTCTCTTTGAACATGTTGCAATCTGTTGCCGTGCAGATTTTGGTTAGGTTCTACAACAAGGAAGAAAAAAACTAAGTGCTTGGCCCACTGGTCGAATGGATGGTATAAACTGATATTTTAAAAATAATATAAATAAATAAATAAACATACAAAATTATTTAATTTTTAAAATTATTGAAAAAATTTAACACTTGAAAATTTGGTTCACTGGCTGAATCGACCAGTTGGTTGGTTTATTATTAGTTTACTTACAAATTTATTTGAATGCTAAAAACAGATCGGATCACTGATCAAGTTATCAATTTAACTGGCCAGTTCGATTCGATTTTTATAGCAATGAGATTAACAGTTGAAAAGAAAAGATGTACTCTCTATATTTAAATAATTATTATATTTATTGTTTTCACGTCATTTAAAATAATAATTAAAATGACATAAATTAACTAAAAGCCGCCTTTTCATTAAAACTTATGACTATAAATTAATATTAATAACATTATTTAATACTAAAATAAATTAAATTTTAAGAATATTATAAGAAAAATAAAAAATAATTTTTAATTTTATAAAATAACAAATATTTTGAAACAAATTAACTTTACAATAAATTATTTAAAAACGGAGAAAGTATTATTTAACGCAAGTTTCTTAGTAATAGAGAATGTTCAATAGCATTAATAATTTAACAGTCATCCATAGCCACCGTCTTCCCTAACTCAAGCGCATACGCTCCTGATGTTCTAGCCTTCTCTGACAGGGTATTCAAGACAAAAACCAGGCAAATGATATACTAGTTTTCTTGTCCTTCTTCATCAATCCACAAGAATGGTAGCTTGGTTCAGAAACTCTCCAGGAAAATGCCGTTTGATGCATTGGTTTCACAGATGTTTCCCGTTAAAAGGGATGCGAATCATTTATGCATCAAGCAAAAGCTTTCCTGCATCAAGTTCTAAATGCTTTCTCAGCTTCAGCAGCTACGTTCGCAAGTAACTTACACTTTAGAATGATACATACCGCAATTTTGAAGTAGAGTGAAATAATCTGTGCTTGTGTAGGTCACTCATCATCATCCTCAACATCGTCGTCATATTGAAGATCATCGTCGTCGTTGTCATCATCCTGCTCGTATATTTGATATTCCTCCTCACTGCTCTCTGCATCTTGCATTTTATCACCACCACCGTTCGTATATGGAAAGCTATCAAATAGCTCTTGCAAGTAATTTCTTGAGTTGCTCTCTCTTTCCAGAGCTACAGAAGTATAGGATACACAAAGCAAAAACAGGCCGAGACAGCCTGCCGCAAAATGTAGAAGAAAAGCAATAATTTGCTGCTAAGATTGTTTAACAGCAGTAAATTTAATAAACGAGTCACATCCACACTGCATTAAAAGGATACTTGAATGTGATTGCAGAGAGATTTCATCATCCTCGCCAGCCTATAAATGCAAAATCAATAAACGAGTCGTATCCTACAGATAATAAGTGAGCAATAAATGTACAAAAATGACACTAGATTACCATTGCTTCATCTGCATCCAATTCTTCCTCATGATCATCAGCCTCGATATCGTTCACATCACCACCATCAGGACTATTTCTGTTCTCATTAGTCTCATCTCCCATAACCTCTGCATGTAAAAATAATATTTCTCGTTATGACTTGAACAATGTATAGACTAAGTGATCCGTTTTGATATCACAGTTATGGATTAGATTGGGATATGAAATCCATTTGAAGGATATTAAATGATAAAAGATGTACATTGAAGCGAAAACTTAAGAGTTGAAAGATTAACAAAACCTTTCTGTTGATCTGTTTGATCAGGCTTTAAGACATCTTTAAAAAGAGATGCCCTCTTCGACTTTTCAAAATCGTCAGAAGCAGCTTTCAATAGCTTTTTTGCACCATTTTCAGGGTAAACTGATAGAAATCTGACCATTACACGATGCCTGAAGGTGTCATGCACATGCTGCGAGAACCATCCTGTTCCATACTGTCAATGGAGTTAAAACATGAGATTCATTGATGACAGATGACATAATTGATGGCAAGATTCTAGATGATGAGCAACTTAAATACCTAAAACATGATGAGAAATAGGTGACTCCCATGAGTGAATGACACATAAAATAAGAAGCATCATTTTATCAAACTGAACAGAAGCCTTTGCAGATTTTTTGATTGTACAGGAAGTTGCATGTGGTTTGAACGAATCATTCTTGAAGTACAATTGTAAGTTTGCACCACATATCAAATTCAATTGATAATAAAAGGGGAAGTTTGTTCCATGTTCTTTCGTACAAGAAAAGTCTATATGAATGTTTAAGCAATGTGTGCCTAAAACAAAAGAACAATGCCCAAACACCAAAATCGATAAAATCAACTCAAATGGACAAACTCACAGTGCAAGTTGTCAGCTTTGGAGGTTTTCTTATTTCTTGTTGTATGTATTCATCGTCAAGTTCATACAGTTGCAATGATGTCTGGCATTTGTAAGGAAAAACATGAAATTTGCATATATCCTCCCATTTATGCTTCGATCTGCAAGGACCATAGCAAAAAAAGTGAAAAAAGTCAATGTTTCAATTTCATAATCCAAATGCATAAACAAAATAGCAAAGCAACCATGAAGAAATTGATTCATATTGAACTAGCAGGAAAATAAATGAAACGAGACACTTGTCAAAGTATCATAAAACAAATAATTGAATGTGCACCATTTTCTGCTAGAGAGCAGTTTGAATCCGATTAAATTTCCTAGCAGGAAATTGTTTACCCGCGTTCTACACCAGCTTAGCTATCACTACGATTTGTTAAACGAAAGATGCTAACTCTTTTGTAGATTGGTTTGCAACCATCTTAGCATTAAAATACTGTATGCTTATGGAATCGTAACCATGATCCAGTATAAACACATTTTCCCCTGCCCATTTCTTTATGCATAGAATGTAGACAGCAATGGGAAGGACTCTGGTGAACCATAATATAGATGCATCTCAAGGAAAAAGAAACACAAGAAATCTCGAATTGATAGTAGAATAAAGCCTCACCAAAGACAATGGGAAAATAAGATATGACAAGTAATATCAACAAGTTTCTGTGGATCTTCGCACTGTCAAAGCTTAATTATTCAAATTTGGCAACATCAAACGTGTCCATACCCATAGAAAGCTCAACTATCTTGATTAGATTGGTCAATTACATTAAATTTTCATCATTCAACAACTTTCAGCTGTCTCTCACAATCGATAGGAAGGATGACCATTAATTATCTTCAAAAGCATTCAAGAACAGAACATCAACAGGAACAAAAATGGAACAATCATAGTGTTTACTACTAAGTAATGAATATTTTAATCCTGATACCATTTATGATTTATGATATCCCCTAAAAGGCTGTAAAGTCTCTCTAGTTTTTGACAAGAACAATCAATGAAATTAGAGACGACAACATTAGAAATTTAGTAAATCATATTTTGAACCAGTGAATTTAATAAATAAACAAGTGAATAAATACATACTTTTTGGAAGCATTGGAATCACAGTAGCGTCTTAATGCTGGTGGTACTCGAAAATCAAGTCTTTGATATCTGGAAATGAAACGCAAAAGAGAAGCAACAATCAAATAGCGATATCATTCATTACTCAATTATATATTCTAGCAAGCATTTAAAGTGCCAAACTTCTCATCTTCGTAAGGAAGAAATAAGACATTGAAGAATGTTTGATATAGAACTTTGAAAAGTAAGGACTGGAAAAACCCATAAAACTAATCCAGTTTGACTGTAAATTAGCTCAAGTGCATAATTTATAGATCACCAAACAAAGTTAGAAATCTAAACTAAGTCAATGATGTTCCCAACCTACCAACATAAAACATTATGAAGTTTCAAATTCACTATCATAAAGGACGGTGAGATCACCATATTCTCCCCAATTACATGGGAATATCCCCTTTTTACAATTTTTAAAAAAGATGAAAAGGAGAAATGGAGTTTCTCCAAAGAGATGATAATGTTGAATACTCATCATAGCATGGATAATACTCTAGCTTTCATAGAACTTCTCTTAAGAAAGAACCAGGATGAGAAATTAGGAAATGAGCCCGTACATGCAAGAATCAGGATTTTTACGAGGATCATATCCTTTTCTAATCCAAAATCTCTGAAATGGTCCACCTGCAAAGTAGTATGCAACCGTAAGCAGAAGCCTGCAGAACAGACGCACAAGAAGTTAATCATGCACATGAAAGGTCAAAGATAGACATTAATTAGACAATTTATCAGGTTCCAAAAGAACTCGAAGCAATTTACAATAGTAGCTTAAATGAGGTAGAAACTTTTGGGAGGATAGTTCCAAGTACAACACCTTTTCATTGTTTGATGGTTAAATTTCAGATTTTTAGCAAGTAAGCGAGCAGTCAAAGAAGCTTTCGGCCATATGGGCTTCTCATCAAATAGCTCAGATACAGCCATCTGCCAATGCCACAGCTCGGACCCTCGTAATATGTAATCCTTCCAATTTTGTTCCTTGGGGATCTGTATTAAAAGCTAAGGTGTAACAGAATGAAAGAACAGCATTATATAGGACATGTCTGGCTACAGTTCATGTAAATTTCTATATGCTTATTGATATGAAATCCATTGAATTCTTTTGAGATTATAAACTGTAATATGTTGTCAACATCAACCTAAAAGGTGAAGGATCTGTTCAACACCAAAAGGAAAAAGAACAAAAAGGATATCTTTGATGTTAAAGTCAATTGCAAGTGCTGGCTCTTTAATCTGCAGAAAGTAAGTAAATATGTTAGTTATATAGATAGAATCACTACTACTATCTTACAAGAATTAGAGGAATAAGAAAATACGACATAAGAACTAAACAGAAATTGATATGAAAAGCTATGCCCATAATATCTGAAAATTGCTGCAACTAGCCAAATGGCTGTGGGAATAGTCAAAAAATTTTTCACTTTCAACATTGTGAACACAGAACAACTTAAATATGCTATAAAACGACAAATTGATTGGCACACTATCAATCAATTGCGTAAAAATCTTAAACTCATTTAGCAAACCTCAAAATGCTGTTCTCCAACTTCATCTTGTTTCTTTTTTGGAAGTGTACTAGGTGGTTTTAACCTGAAAGCATTAGCATTAACAAACGTTGCAGTAAGATATATGAAATTCAAAACACAATTCTCCAACAATACAACACTAAGTAGTTCTTCCGAGCAAATAGAATCGTTAAAATTCCTTTATTACCTTCTATAGGAAACCATAATACATATAGCGAGCAGAGTACAAAAAGTTGCTCGAGATAAACATTGTACAGTAGATAGTAAGATTATAATTCAGATCCTACCTTTGGTTGAGTCCAAATGAAAATGGTCCCATGATACAAAATATTAAAAAGAAGACCACAGAAGAAAAAAGCACAGCCAAATCCTCAATGAAAAATATAATCACTGCATCAAGGAATAAAAATTACTGAATATAAGCACATAATAAATTCTCACGCTATATTCTCGGGAATATCCTTAAGTGAGAAAAGTGGTGGAAGCAAAATCATCGCATCCTCCTGATCCAAATCCATTAGACCGGCCTTATCTACAAAATCCAAAAGCAAGACCGTTTTCATAAACAAAAAACATACCTACGAAAAAGATAAAGAGATTCTACAGATCAATTCATATTCTAAACATTTCACCAAAATGGGGTTCCTCCATTTCTGTCCAATTTCTCTTCTTTCGCCTCGCATCTTCCGCATGAACCGCCACAACATGTTGGTAGTCCACCATTCCTTCACAGAACTTTCTCATGATAAGAAACAAATAAAGCACATACTTCAAAAACTATCAAACTTTTCTCACCCTCAAACTGATAAGCTTCTGGAACACGAGCAACAACATCAGCGCAAACTTCTTCACCTTGAGCAGTCCCTTCCGTCTGCTTCTTCTTACTGATCCTCAACAATAAATTATTACAAGGATGAAGCTCACCGTATACAGGATGCGAGTGAGGATCCTCTGGTCTAAAATGCAGCTCCAATTTATTTGATCGAGAAGTACGTGCCTTCAAAGTTCAAAACCTGAACTAAGTGAGTTCAATCCATAACAAACAAAAAGCCTTAATTCACTGAACAACTATCTTTCCACTTGAGTAGCATTGTTTTACACTTTATCTCTGGAAGTTCTAATCCATAAATAATATGTGATCCTCCGGTCTAAAATACAGCGCCAATATATTCGATTGAGAAATACGCACCTACAAAGTTCAAAACCTGAACCTACTAAGTGAATAATCCTAAACACACACAATGCCTCGATTCACTTGGTAAATTAACAATCTTTCCACTAAAGTTATAGTTGATAAATTACATATATTTTTTTTTTGTTATCCAAGTCCAACCGCATTTTATCTAATATTTCAATTCAAAACTGCTCAATAGCAACTAAAAATCAGCAAACTCAAACATGGACAGTAATAAAAAAATAAAATTTTGATCTTTCACTTATCTACTAAAATTCTAATGCAACAAACAACAAAATCACTAAAATTTTTTGATCGTTTTACTAAATACTTCCACTAAATTTTTGATCTTTTCACTTATCTCCAAAACTTCTATAATAAAATAAATCACACACTTCGAAGTTATCCAAACATTTTCAATTTCCATTTTCATTCCATTTCAAACTGCCCAATATCAACTACAGAAATAACCAATTCAATCACAACCAACAAAAAAAGACCATCCAATCCAAAACCGCTTAAAATTCAATAGCAAAATGAGCTAAAAAAATCATATTACCTTGGTAATTGACTCAACTCCTCCAAGAGTTTGTATAGCACGCGAAATACTAGAAGGGTAAGCTGGATAATTCACAGCAAAAACTTCCTTTGTTGGTATAAAGCCAGAAACTTTACCATCTTCGATCACTCCCATCTTTCTATCTGTCGTT
>CANYCX010113323.1:0-10369 GCA_948193385.1 Breynia disticha f. nivosa
CGTTTTCGACTCTTTTCGATTCCCGATAAGCACACACTCCTATATACATGTTCTCCAACCTGAATAACCATCTTTTCAACTAAATCAACATCCATTGACATCAATTTTAGCATCATTCACACTTAGTCACATAACACATCATATAATTAAACTCATTATCTAAAATTTTCTTAACTATTAACATTCTTCTCTCGATTTAGGCTAGACGAATTTTTGGGGCGTTACAATTACTCACTGAGCCGGCAACTCACACAACTGCGATATTTGTTTTAGGTACAGGTATTAGCAGTGATAGACATTTTTACTAGCAGTGTCAGAGGTTTTCTTTTCTACAGTTTGGACAGCTGCTACCCAATCTACTTCTCTCTCTCTTCTGCTAATGCCATTAGGATCTATTGCATACATTTTGCATATGATGGGATGTTGATATGATTTTGTGTAACTGTGACCCCCAAATTAGACTACCACCCTTCATTAATATATTAATTCCCTCGAGGTGATATTCGGATTTGGACATCCTGAGTTCGTAAAAATAGAAGTTTAAAATTTGTTCGCGAGCTTTATACCACACACATGCAAATATATATATAATATATAAATACCTTTCATTACTAAAATAAAACTTTACAATGTTTTACAAAATTTAATAGGGTTATACAAGAAAAGAAACCGAATAGACCTCATTTCAAGCATAACCCTACCTAAATGAATATGTGCACTACAAATTTTAGTACAAGAGTTAGGATGACACGTAAGAGAAAAAGCCTAGTGCAAAGCCCACCTCATTTCTTCGATCTCCTATCTGAGTCGGGGTACCAAAAAGCTTTACACCTCCACGTCCAAAATGTCCCCTCAAGTCCCTGCCCACACGGCAGGCATAAAATGCAGTGAGTCACAAGACTAAAAAAGCAACACTTATCAATATGGACAACCATCCATATTTAATTTATTCACAGTCAAATCATTTCATAACAAGATCAAAATCTTAATTAACTTTGTGTTATACCATCCACTAATCACAATATAAACATTCACTCAAATTCTTAGAGTATAAGGTATAACCTTAACCAAAACCTCCAGAACTCAGAGATACATGCGGATTCAACCCAGACTATGCGTTGTCGTAGGATACTATGCGTTGTCGCTACCACCCCGCGTAGTCTTGGTACAGAAAAATGTGTGGTCGCTTGCAAAGTACGCCTAATCGTAGCGACAGTGTGTACTTTGCTACCACACCGCGTGGATCCTAAATTCCCTGGCAAAAACATTAAGCGACACTACACATTTTGCATGAATCAACAACAAGGCATATCGAATCATACAACATGATCCATTCCACATCAACTAACGTTCAATTTCATATAGTATTTACAACCTCCATAAAACATATTAAATTGACATATCTTCAACTCAATTCAAACATATGTTCGACATAATAATGTGAATGTATGATTCCTACTGCAGCCTTATATAATTAATCATGATTTCAATTAGGTTTTAGTTCACGCCCTATTTTAGCCATATAAATGGCATTTGCATACGGGTCTTTTGACCGGGAGTTTTGGTTATAAAAGTTGGATATCCACATTTACGTCCTGTTTTGGCCTTAATTTCACCCTGTTTTGGCTTGGAACATTCATACACACGTCTGTGTATCGAATATTTAACCACTGTGCCCGATGTAGCATTTGTTATTTACTACCCATAATATTGTGCACTAAACACCATAATTTGCACACTAAGGGTCATAACCACTCCTTCAATAATCTTGCTCATTAAGAACCTCTGTTCTTTAATTAAATATGCTCACTAAGAGCCCGATGCATGAATGTTATGTGCATAACACATGCCACCAATCATGCATTCATTTAATTCAACATACTATGCTCTACGATCACTATTGAATTCACCCATCAATGATCACACAATCTCAACATCGCTATTCACATAAGGAATAACTTGAGCACAAATCAACACATCCTTTTCAATCACTTCCAATAATAACATTATCATCGATCTACCTCATTGAATCACATAGGATTCCATAATCATTTTACCTTGAAATAATTCATACAAGTACATGCATTCTCAGCACCAGAATAACTAAATCAGCATAATAACATAGGCAACACATACTCACATCCAAAGTATACGCATGTATAGTCAATCATACCAAGATTAACACATCTGGAAGGCTTTAACACCATATACTCATAATCAATTCAAAATCAAGCCATGTCAAACAACCAACTCATACAAGTTACTACAAACATCATACACTTACAACCAACTCAAAATCAATCCAAACCAATGGTCATAACAAACAGATTGTACATAAATACTATACACATACGGATGGTTGCGTTCGTGTTACTTACCTCGCAATAATCGTTTACGACTCAGTTACGAACCTCCCTCACCATGATTTGGTCCTCCTATAATACAATATCATAATTTAACATTAACCTAACATACATAAAAACTTGTTAATTAACAAGAATGCTTGTCTATATGTGTGTTTTATTAATGTATTATTCTTATCTGCTTTTTTCTTCCATAAATTCTCCCTATACCTTACATGCTTTCTTAACCACTCTATTTATTTCCTCTCACCAACCTTCATTAATGTTTCCACAAGTTCAGTTAGGCCCAATTTCACCTTTCTTATGCTACCACAAGCTATTAACATCTTACTTCCTACTTTTCCTTACAAAAACCTAAGCCACTTTTCTACTTTTGGTTCCATCTATCTCAATATACAGCATCCAATTAAATTAACACTAAAAAAATATAAATGGATGCCGAACAAGCTTACCGAAGCAACGAAACACAGAAAACTTCCAGTCACGAAAAATGCCAAACTCGTGACTTTTCAAGGTGGGCTTTCTAACTCCAATTTTGGTTACCTAAAACACGATTTAACATCAAAAATGGTTACTAATAGATAGTATATATGATAAGATTTACAATGAGCTATCATTTGCCCAAATCGGAGCTCAATCGAAAGAATTTTATGGTTGAAAAGTTAGGGTTAAGAACAAAAACGGGATTCAACAAAATCTCACAAGAATTCTTGCGGAATCTTGGTCGTAGAATGATTCCAAAACTCCCAAACAGTAGGATTTTGTGAGAAAAGATGGTGGTTATGGTTTCTGAGCTTTGGAGAGAGAAAGATGGAGGAAAAGTAACGCGCATGTGATGGAGGGAATGAAAGGAAGTAGAGTTTTATAGTTATTTGGGTTCAGACGATTTGGCCTTTTGCCCTTTTCCTCAATACTCCTATTTCCCGCTCAACTCAACGAACTTCGATTATTATTTCCAACTAATTCTCGTCTCTTCCCATCGAAATATTATTTTAAATAATTCCCAAAAAAATTATTCGCATTTCCCTACGTATTTTGTTTAAATTTTTAATTATATAGAATTTTTAGGTCGTTACAGTAATGCCCTAGAAATTTGTCCGATTTAAATTGGAATAATGATTATGAAATGAGGATGTTAATTCGTGATAATTGATGTTAGAAAATGATTGAATTTATATGGAATAATGTTTATCATAGGTTGTAAGCATACATGTACAAGTATATATATGTCGGGAAGTCGAAGGAAGTCAAAAAGTTGGAATTGGGCAAACTTGTTGCTAGAACGGCCACAGGAATGGCCTGGGAGGCCTTTACCTTAGCCTGTCACCACCAAACGGCCACTCAAACGGCCATAGGTAATTCTCACTGGCCGTTCCGTGAGACAGGGCTTTTAAAATGGACGCATTTTAGATAAGAAAGAGAGAGAAAACATTTTAAAATGTCCCCAACTCGCCCCAGACCTTTCCCCTCGACCCCAAACCCTAGAAACACTATTTCTATCATTCTCAACTCCAAATCCTCACTTCCATACCTAAAGAATCCATGCTCTTACGAAGGAAACACAAGGAAGACGAGTTCTAGGGTTTTGCTGTGATTTATGACGAGGTAAGCTTTGTTTCATCAAACTTTTTTGTGTGAAAATGGATAGAAATAGTAGGATTTTATTAGGTTTTTGTCATAGAGTATGATTCTATAAGCCTTTAACCTAAAATCATAAGATTTGATTGGATTGGTGAATTTAGGGTTTGTAGAAAAATTGGGATTTTTTGGAAAAAAAAGAAATAGGGAAGATTTAAGTTAGGTAAATTGTATGCTAAATGGTAGTAAATGTGATTAAATGCGTGTAGTTGTGGATATTCTAAACCCAAATCGGAGGTCAGGCGACGAGTTTGTGGTTGGAGCTAAAGGTAAGTGCCTTTTTGCACTTTCTTTGCAATGTATATGTTGATTTGGTTAATTGTACATTTTTAAATGCCATATTTGATTTTGTGAGAATGGAAAGAGATTTACGATAGAATGGTATGCTTAGAATTGTAAGAAATTGAGTGGGTTTTATATTGAGGTAGTGGATATGTGTGATTAGATGAACGATATCTTTGGATATTTGAAATTGTGTTTATGAATTTGCATGAAGTTGAATGATTAATGTGCTATACATGTGTTGCTTAATCATGTATGATGGGTTATATGTCTTAAGAAAAGATATATATTAATGTAGTGGGTGTTGTATTATAATGGGTATGACTAATTAAATACTTAAAGCCTTGCATTTGGAAACGTTAAGGTGCTATACAAATGTTCTGTTATGGATGGAATGAATTTATGATTAATGTGGTGAAATGGATAATGAATGATTGGTTATGTGCATGATGAGGTGTGCTATGATTTATGAGATGTATAATGTAAAAAGTGTAATGTTGTATGCTCATAAGTATGCAACTTATGATTAATCGTGTGTGGTAAGTGTGATCATAAATTGAGAATGACGTGATGAATCGTGGTTATATTGTCATATACGCGGTATGAATATTCTTATTTACTTTGTGAAGAACTCTCCTTGAGTTACATAAGTGTATGTTGGTTATGCTCGACTTGGCTATATTGAGCATGATGGCTGGTATTGTGATATGAGTGATTGTGGAATATTCATGTGCATGTGTTTTGAGAAAGTTTGAGATGAAATGCATGAAGTTCCATTTATACATACCATATTTGTGTTGGCATGAGCACGTGTATGTTCATGCATTGAGATACGGGAGCTTATGGTTCACATGTGATAAAAAGGTGGATTAGCCCAAAGGTTTAAGAAGACAAGAGCTTGACTCTTGGTGTTATGTTTATGTGAAGCGAGAGCTCGATGCAAGGCAAGGCCCGATGAATGATATAAAAGTTGGAAGAAGAGATGTTCTTCTGTGTGATCAAATGGGGGATTAGCCCAATTGTGATAAAATAGGGGATTAGCCCAATTGTGATTTGATGCTGAGCGAGAGCTCAATGCCGGGCTAAACCTGATGATTTGATGTCGTGCGAGAGCTCGATGATTTGATCCCGAGCTAGACGTGATGTTTCAGACCCTAGGGTACATATGTGTGAAAATTCATTAGCATTCATTACGTTCATTATATCCATTTGACATCGTTAGCATGAAAATGAACGTGTATGGATTATGGCGTTGATACGATTTTGACTTGTGAATGTCTAATGTGAGTGCTTTTGTTTGTTATATGAATTGAATACATGTTGATTTGGTATGCTTAAGGCATGAATGATCTTATGAGGTAGTGTGACTTAATGTGGAATGACAGTATGAATTTATCATATCTGAGACATGATAAGTTGTACGCTTTTATTCATGTTAAATATGGAATGAAATGGAAATTTGATGTTGGATTGTATCGGAGTGATAGTAATGTGTATGATTGTGGTATGGTTGGTTTTGAACATGTATGAATATAAGTAGTAAGATGATTTGATTATGGTTTTGTTGATTGTATTTTAGATTTATGAATGTAGTTATAAATGGATATTGTATAAATGACTTTGTGAGATGTCCGGATGTTGTTTGCATGTGATATGCCAATTGATATATTGTGTGGGAACTAATGATTATGATTTGGGTATAATTGCAATTGTGTGGAGGTTAGGCCGTGGAGGCCGAAGGTCCCCCTGTGCATTCAGTATAACAACTATATGGATTCACTTACTGAGTATTTCTATATACTCACCATTGTTTTGCTGTGTATATGTGCATAGACTAAGAGGTACCCGGGACGGGACGACTTTTCGGTAGGACTAGCGGTGCTATACTTTTTGAAGGTCGAGCTTTAGAGTTTTGATTATGATTGGCTAGTATGCTTGCACAAATTATATATATATATATATATATATATATATATATATATATATATATATATATGAGAATTAGGAACATAGCATGTAAAATGTTTCCATTACTTCTGCATTTTGACTCCTTTTTGTGTATGACCAACTAGGTCTTTGGGAAATGATTTGAAAACTTTAATTCTAATGGTTTCCTCTTATATATACTTACCGATTTTTTTAAAAAGAAAAAAATGGGGCAAAAAATCAAGGATATTTAAAATTGAGTTTTAAGGAAATTGGCATGACATTTAGTGGTATCAGAGTAGGGATTAGATTCCCTGCGGACTGTGTCTAAAAAGATGTTTTGATTGCATCATTGTGTGTGCAAATAAGGTTTTGGAAATAGTGATTTCTAAATGTTGGAGCTAGTTGACCATGTATCGCATGAGGCCTCCAAGTCCCAAGGTTTATATTGTATTGAGCCTGCTTATGAATTGGGTAAAGTACTAATATGATCGATTACATTGAAATGTTGTTGTGTGAAAAGAGTGAAATCATCGTAGGTACAGGTATGAATATGAATTTGTTCATACGATACTTTTCATTTGACTGGCATGATTTGACTGGCATAATTGCTATGCATTTGTGTAAAGTAAAAAGGTTTAAGCCATAGAATGATTTGTAGGCATAACTGATAATGATAAGTAAGTGTTCTACACTTACCATGTTTATGGGGTTTGAGTAAATGAATGGTATGAGTGGAATGACTATGTTTGAATGTGATTATTAATGGTAAGGTAATCGAAAATGCACTATAATGCATTGATTGCTTTGTGAATCTTCCTTGAGATAAAAGTTAAGTGATGAATGTAGTATGCATGGGTTGGTGCTTATGAATTGCATGGTGAAAGGAGTAAGGTAAACATGGTTTTCATGTGTGATAAGGAACTAAATTGTGTGAAGTTCTATGTCGAACGTTTTGGATGTGGTGGTGTCCTTGCTTGCTTGTATTGGTTTATGTGGTATATGCTTGAGAGTCATATGATGAAATAAAGTGTGTATGTTGGGTGTTGATGATTGTGAAGATTCATAATACAAATGATGCATGTAAATGATATATTATTGTGGAAGGTGTTGGTTATTCCTAGGCATGTGGCTTATGAAAGTTATGAATAAAGGTTGAAATGCTTGATTTTGCGTGAGGCGTTCAAATATGTAATCTTATTTGGTGGTGATTATGAGTGATTGATTGTATAAAATTGTGGCGTTAGAGCGTGTTGTGGTTATTGTAACAAACTTGTATGAGTTATAGTTATGGTATGAACATGGAATGTGATTGATAAAGCAAGTATACTTATATGACTGGTATGATTGCTCATGCTATGTTGGTTATGATATATGTTGGTAGATACTATGCCAAATGTGTTATTAGATTATGGATGCATTGTGTTGCAAATGAATTGTGTTGTTATCTAATTATGAGAAATGTGGTCTATGGAAATTTATGAAGTGTAAAGATATGGGGATTGTTTGGAATTAAAATGAAAGAATGTGACGGTCTAAGTGATCGATTATGCATTGAATGAGTGAAAGGTAAGAGTGAGTTGAGAACTTAAGGAGTGTAATTATCCGTTGTGGAAAACAACTGTGTGTATGAGGGGAAGATACCGTAGAAAGAAAATTTGAGTTATTGCTTATGGAGGATATTGGAAGATTTTGGTAACATACAATTGAGGATTTAATGATAGAGTCTGATCATTGGGTGTTGGTATTGTTTGCCCTACCTCTTCAAGGTAGTTCCAGAGTTGTATTTCGTATATGGAAGTGATCTTTTTGTTTCCTTCGTAGCATTCTTGACGAAGGGAGGACATTTCTTTCATTTTTTCACGCATGTTCTGCATCTTTGCATTTTCTTCTTATGCTTATGTATGCAAATCATATTTCTTTCTTACCTACTTGGAATGGCACTACCCGAAAGATGGGAGATCGCGGACATAGAAATATAGCTGAGTATTTTATGAGAGAGGGAGAGTTCTTCGAGAGCATAGAAAATCAAAAGTGAAGGAACAGGAGTAATTGTGTAGTCTATGAACGTGTTAAGTTTGGGATACTCGAGAGATTTGGTGCAAGTTGGAATGTGAGGATGAAACTACAAGGAAAGGATTGGGAAATGACTTAGGAATTATGAAGTGACAGTTGGTGTTAGGATTTGTGATGAAAATGAAAAGTACTAAAGGTATATTATCTGGAAATAGATAACATAGAATAGTTGGAAACCTATGGGTGTAAGAATGCTCCAAAGTGAAAACATATATAAGTGGGAACTCGAGTGTATCAAATGTGAGTGACATGTTGTGATTGGTTCTTGCCACAAGTGGGCATTTCGTGAATTTGTGTATATTAATGCCGGTTAAGAATAATAAAGGTAAAGGAAAATACTTGAATATCTAAACCAATGTGAACATGATTGTGAGTTTGACTGCTAAATTGTTAGTGTGGTTGATTTTACTTCTTATGAGAAAGTTTGTAAAATGCTTGAGTGTGTGAGGTGCAAGAATGTTAATGATGGAGTATGCTCGTGTAAATATGAAAATGGGAACCTTAATGTCCTTATGTGAATCGTATGCAACTAAACATAAAAGTTTGAAAGAAACTGATTTAATCCGGACTATAACCTTATATGGAAGTAGAGAAAACATAAAGAAATGTTAATAATGAGTAACATGTTTGATTTTGTTGTTGCCCTAAGCTTGAGAACAAAAATTGAAATGTGTGGTGTAACATCCTAAATTTTTTATAATTTATGAAATTATACATAAAATACGTAAAAATGTACGTCAATTTTTTGGGAATTATTTTAATTAATAATTCGGTGAAGAGTATAAGATTTTTTTTATGAATCAAAAATTGGAAATGTTTAAGTCGACCGTGAAAGGAAAACGACGACAAAATATATTAATACGAATGGAGAGATAATTAAATTCTTCGTGCTCATTTAAATAAATAAAATAATGAGGAGATTACGACAATTATATTAAGAATATGAATTTCAAGAAATTCGAAATCGAAAATTATTTTGAATCAAGGTAAAATAAATTACGAAGCGAAATGGACTCAAGACGAAAGAATAAACTTTCTTTCCAACCATCAACCCACTCACACGACAAACCCCCGCCATCTCCTCATTTCACTTCCCCACTATCATTTCCACTCAATTTCTCCTTCTTTCTTCATTTTCTTCTTCACAAATGACACCCTCCTCTGAAAGACTCCTCTTCAATCTTCATCCTTGTCTTCCATAGCTAGCATTTGGTGATTAGGAGCTTAAGGAACCATAGAAGGATCTTACATTGGTAATTTTTCTTGGTTATATGTTAAATTTCCGTTTTTATTTTAAGCCTAACTTCCAAAGTTCATAAATCCTTGAATCTAGCTCTGATTTGCATGAAATTAGGTTCTTTTGAAAGCTTAGGATGTGTACTAAGCATTGGTTCCAAGATTTTAAGTTAATTCTTGGGTTAGGTTCATGAAAATGGTGTTTTAAGATGAAAGGTTAAAAGTGACGGGATTTGTTTTGATTGATGTTAAGTTTATATTGAAGTGTGATGTTTAAGTGAATTTATTTGGGTTAAAATGAAGGGATATTGATGGTTAAATTATGAGGTTTTGAATGAGATATGACGAAGGGTTTACCTTAGGAATTCCTAAGAGTTTGGAGGATGAAAAATGTGTCATAAATGTGTAAATGTGATGTTGGAAGTTGGAGACTTAGAATTATACTTAAAATGAGTTAGTAAGAAATCTCAAATGTAGAAATTAATGAATAAAAATGAATTTTTGAAGAGGTTGATGGAGAAAGACCTAAGTCTTATTCTTGGGAAATTAGTAAATAAAAATAAATTATAGAGGAAAAGAGAGAAGACGTAAGAAATAAGAATTTAAAACATTTCATTGATGTTTAATATGAATTTGTGTATACATTTGATGAAAATATTGTTTAATTATTAATAGGAGGATCGAATTAAGGCCAGGATAATTCTTGGCCTACAAATTAAACGAGTCTTGCGAGGCAAGTAACATCGGACACAACCATCCTTGTTTGTGTTTTGTTGAGAATGATTGTTTTGGTATGATTTTTTATATTGATGATATTTGTCAAAAACTATTAGGATGTATGTGTTGTG
>CANYCX010113350.1:0-22153 GCA_948193385.1 Breynia disticha f. nivosa
ATACCCATCCCTAGTCAAAGCGAATAATATCTGCATTGACTGGGTACGGGTCGGTTCGGTACCCATCGGGTAGGGTACAAATTGCCATTCCTAATCATATTATTTATCGAGAGTTTATAAGCAATTACTATTGGTGGAATTGCACATGGGAGGTAGAAGAAATGTTTAATGCATTATTGAGCGAGTCATGATAATATGAAGGCAGTAGTAGTAGTACTTATGATGCAAACTAAAACACCTCACTTTGCCTATATCATTATCATATTAATTAATGATGAAATCCTTGTTAATCTATTGTGATTAACAATTAAAATCACTATAATTTAGACAAACTTTTCTTATTTGACCATTTATTTTCCAATTACTTTTATATTCATTTTTTTTCTTTGGTAGCACAAAACTATTCAATTTTAGAAAACAACATTTAAACCATCATAACCTTGCACACATTTTAATAAACATTAATTTACACTACAGAAGTTTCAAGAAAAATTCAAACATAAACTATGTATACAAATGAAAAATGAGAGAGAGAAGATTGCTGAAGCTACAACTGGCCGACCTGTACAAAACTCATGAAACGCACTGCTATTTCCAAGTGTCAACTCTATCTGAGCAGGAAAAATAAAAATGATTTAATAAGCCGCAAACTTAATGAGTAAACCATCATGGTTCTCAAATTCAGCAAACACATGCACTAATAATAATTATCATGCATTCGTACTATGCAATAAATGTTTCTTTTTATTTTTCTGTGATTGATTGATTCATTGAATTAATTCACTTCATCCTATTGCACATGAGCTTCTTCCCATCACTCCTTTACTTCTTCTCATTGGTCCTTACTTCTTTTCATTGCTCTTTATTTAAGTTTAGCCCAGTGCTCCTTAATTTTTGACCATCAGATCATTTAATAATAATAAAATGAACTGATTATAGATTCCACTTTAATTACATGCCATATGAACACATAAACATCATATCATTAAATCAAACAATCATCACCAATGTAAACCTTGCCTTTGTCATTGATTTAACATTTCACTAAAAATTTCAGCATGACCTTACTAATTATTAGTGTCCAAACATCAAATAAACCAATTAAATCAATTGCACAACAATTGTAAACAATCAATTAATCACAACAACACTTCGACTATACGCAAATGTGGCAATAGTTCAACCACTGCAGGCCACATCAACAAATCGTACACTAGCAATTATCTAACAAACATATATCCAAAGTACCATATGAACATATATAATCATCATCATAATAAGAAATTAATATGAATTTCATTTTAATTATCTTTACTTAGGTGATAGTAAGCATAAAGTAAGGAATCTAGTCCTTGGTTATTCTCACCTGGCTAGCTAAGGTACTCGATATTATTCGGTCTCTTTCTCTCTCCTGAGTATTCCCCCAACATCCTATAATCAATCATGCATCCTTAGACCAATGTATAAAAGCCAATTAGTGAATAATGCTAATGAATGTATGAAATGTCATGAATGCATATTTTCTATGTTTTTTGGCTAACTTTAAATGACTATAACTCTTTAATTTTAAGTTAAATTATTCACAATTTTGGATATGTAATTATATTATATTTATAAAAAAAATGTCTTACTTCACTACCATTGTATTCTCTTTAACATCCACTTTTAAGTATG
Source organism: Breynia disticha f. nivosa (assembly GCA_948193385.1). Lineage (NCBI taxonomy): Eukaryota > Viridiplantae > Streptophyta > Magnoliopsida > Malpighiales > Phyllanthaceae > Breynia > Breynia disticha. Next base: position 1,675 of record CANYCX010113350.1, read on the forward strand.
TCACTTTGGCTGCCAGTTTAGTCAATTTCTATCCTATTTCACTGTAAATTTGAAACATTATACTTAACGTTACTTTTAACACTTTGGTATATTTTTCTTGGTTAATAGACACCTCAATGTTGACCTGAATGCTTGGAAACTCATACGAATTAATCTGCACAAATTATGAAAACTCTCACAATTCAGTCCAAAATATTAATCGACTTTGTCTTTTATTTTTTTGTCCAATCTTACCATTTTGACCATATCTCCTAAACTAAAGAATAAAATTAAGTCATTCTTGTGCTAAAATTTTATTGAATTCTTCTAGTTTATAATTTGGTATGTATTGTATTCTAATTGAACTTCAGAAATAGCATCTAAAACACTGAGAATAAAAGGTTTAGTTGTAAAAATAGAGCACTAAAATCTCAAAAATGCTTTCTCCTATTTTCAATTTCAAACATGTCAGCCATTATTTTTAGAAATTATAAGACAACTTGAAGTATGTAACATAAAAAATTGAAAGAAATAATCATTGAGGAATTATTTTTAAAAATTCAAAATTTACAGTTTATGAACACTGAAATTTGGTTGAACAATGATCGTGAAGAAAAACCTGAAGGCTTTTTAATCTAAATAACCCCAAATCCTTTTAGTTCTTTGACAAAACGTAAATGAAAGTTAAAGCTAGGAGGTGTTTAAAGTGTTTAGGATTGATAAAAATATTATGGGGCTTTCCTTTGTTAAAGAAAATGATGTCTTTTTATTATTTTATCCTTCTTTTCTTTTCAATTTAATCCCTAAGAAATTATTTAATTAATTTTGTCCTTAATTTCTTCCTTTTTCTTTAATTTTTATTTTATTTTATATATCAATTAATGTCATAACAACATGCGCATAAATAAATATGCTCTCATATGCTAAAAGAGGGTTTTTGGGTAGTTTTTATCAGGTTTTTCACCTTTTTGGGTAGCTGAATAGGGATTTTACATGAACTCGATAAGGGAAAATTTCAATGACATTGGTCCAAAATTTTGGTCACATCAGTTTATGTAGCATATGGTTTACGACCGTTTTGGTGTTCATCCTAATGTGGATTTTTTGATAACGAACAAAATGAGCCAGAAGAAGTTTCGAACGCACAACACATTCTAGAGCCTCTAAATTCTGAAATGTCCAAATTTCGAAGCTCAACGTATGTACGAAATGTTAGAAGCTGCGAATAGGCCATTATGGCCGGGATGCAATATTAAGCAATTGGCTACGAAAACTGAATTACATAGCCTGATATCCAAATTAAAAATAACATATCAAGGATACGACATGTTATCAGATTATGCTAGACGCATTTCAAATTCTCATACAACGTTACCGATGACATATTATGAAACGAGAAAATTAGTTGAAGGATTTAGTTTGTCATACGGAGCAAATGATAATACTACATGGTTTTGAGTCATTAGTGGTTCTCATTGTGGAAGTCTTACATCAGAGTTCTTCGACTTTAAATCTCTATGAAGCTCTAGATAAATTACTGCATAATTTGATATAAGCCTAACATTCTCATAATAAATTAACAAGTATGGGTATGTTGGATATACACTGATTCATGTTAGACTTAAGGAGAGAAAAAATGTCATCAACCATTTGATTTGTGAACTAAGTGTATGACCACACCCAGATGAAATAATGATTTTTATTATTTATATGAAAGTTCAATGTCACTGGAATATCAAGAAATCAATTGATTTAATAAGGATGACTCTGTCACACCTTATGTAATTTTGAAATTTTAGGGTAAGAGACTATGTAAGATTGCATAAGGTCACATAAATGCCAACTGCATTTTCATTTGATTAGTATTGTTAGTATGACTTGCTAGAGTTCATATATGACCTTTAGAAGGTTTTGTTTCCTAATGTCATCTTCGAATGAACCTATAGGATTGCACATGAACAGATTGCTAAAAGGCAATTTTTGGCATTTCCTTTAGACATGTATTTGGGCTAGTTTAGTTAGAAAAATAATATGAGCCTATATGGATGTTCAAAAAATGAATACAGTGAAGCCTAGTAATAGGGTAGATGACCATGACAAATAAAGAGTGGAGATTTTATTTTAATTAATTAGTGTTATTAATTAGAGTATACTAATTAATTAGAGCTTTATAATTATGTTGGGTGTCTAATTAAGTAAGACTATTAAATAAAATAAGGAAGATATTATTGAACTTTTACTGTAAATAAAAAATAATAAAGACTGCCTAATTATCAGCCACTTAGGGTTAAAGAGAGTTACATTTATATAAGGATGCATATAGGTACAAAAAATATAATACACAACTTGTGCCACCACTCTCTCTCTCTCCCCTAAATATGTTCTTATCATCCATCTATTCAAGAAAAAGAGAAAGATTTCTCTTGTTCTTGAGTTAAAACATCCCAAGCCTTTGCATTGTAAATGGAAGAGAAGACAGTTTTAGTTAATGTCAATCGATTGTACAAGGAAAGGTGAAAGAGAAGCTAACACTCTACCTGGATTAGAATATGTTAAAACATGTGTTAGACTGTAGAGGAGTGTAATCCATTGATAGCCTCTTGGTTGGTGTTTCTGTAGTTTTTGGTAAAACACGCTTCAAAGGTAGTCATTCTAGCCTTAGATTTTTTCTAGGCCTTAATGTTTGTATGATTGTTCCTGGATGAAAACACTTTTTTTTAAAAACTATTTAATGTTATATTTTTTGTGTTGATTTGTTAAATAACACAATAGAATGCACGATTTCTAATTGACCATTCTTAGTTATCAATATTTCAAGCGCAATACGAGCATGCAGGATAAGTGTGAGGCTTATATGGAGGTCATAAGCGGGGTCAGCTCTGGAGGATATATTTTTGGCATGGGATCCGCTGCTTTTCATTATTTTTTTAGTAGATTTGCAACCCACAGTGAGATGCCACCCGCATCATAGAGATCATTCGAGACAACTAGCAGCTATGTGCTTGAGTTGAGACACTTGAATTTGAGTTGCGTAACTTGCGCAAAATATACGCAACAGAGTGCCAAAAAAACCATAACATTCAATGAAAAAATGAGGAACAATTTGTGGAGCTCTAACATTAGTTTGAATTTTATTTTTCGCTTCTTGATGGTTAGCCCAAAACTCGCTAGCCACCGCCACCTCCTCTCCCTCTTAGGATAGTCATATCTCTCTCTCTCTCTCTATATATATACGTATATATATATGTATATATATACATATATTTATATACATATATATGTATATGTATATACGTATGTATATATATATATATATATATATACACATATATATATATGTACATATATATATATGTACATATATATATATATATATATGTATATATATATATATGTGTGTGTGTGTGTGTGTGTGTGTGTACTTACTTTGATAATTGTATGTACATTATACAATTTTGAATTTATATATATTATATTGTATTATCATTTTTGCTTTCATATTTTCTTATATTTTTATTTAATATTTAATTTTATAATAATATTTTTTTATTTTCTGTCTATAAATTTAGCGTCGACGTGGTCATTAAATGTTTAGCGTCCACGTGGACGCTAAATTAGCATCCATTTGGATGCTAACTAATTTAGTGAATACTGTTTTGGTGACCAAATTTAGTGACAAAATGTATTTAGCGACCAAATTTCTATATGTAGCGTCCAAAATTTTGGATACTACATACTCATTGTTTTTGCAGCATTATAAACTTCTTTCTCTAAACCACATTTTAATAGTTATTCTTTCTATCGTGTACTCAAACTATGTAGAATAGGCCTTACAATGTTGTTTAGAGCCAATTCACTGAACAACTCAATATATATCTCATTTTGCATCTATACTTGTTCTTAAGTGGTGAGTAAAAAGCATTCATATCCTTCTAAGTCATAAGTGATTATTACATGCAAGCTTTATAAGGGAGTTCTTAGACTTGAAATCTCTATGAAACTTTATATGAGCTTCTATATAGTTTGACATACACATAACATGTCTAAACAAGGTGACAAGTTTGACTATGATCGATATGGAATGGCTCATGTTAGAGAGCATGAAATAAGTGAAGAGATTGCTCACTCTTAAAGAGAGAGAAAAATATCATCGACCACTTGAATAGTAAACCAAGAAGTATGGTCATATCTAGATGAAATATATGTTTCATATTTATTTGAGAGTTCAATTTCTGAGATTTCAAGTATAGATTTGGAATATATAAGGATGACTCATTTCGTGTATTATGTTAATACTAGCATTTAAGAGTAAGAGACTATGCAAGATTGCATTTGGACTATGATTGTCAAATGCATCTTCATTCAATTTGGAATGTCATCATGGTTTGCTAGAGTGTATAGATGACCTTTATGTAACACCCCAAAAATAGTTAGAATTAATATATATATAGAAATTATGATTAAAATAGGATTAAATTAAAATGAAATAGACTGAATTATAAAAAATAGCAAATGAGCATGGGCGTGGCATGTCGTGCCACAGGCGTGCTCATGATTACTAGAAATTATCAGCATGAGTTAGGGCATAAGCGGTGTTTGGATCGTGTCAAAAACACGCCACACGACCTGAGGTACGACCCGTGTTGAGGGGCATGTCTGATGTTAAAACAAAACATTGAAACATGGGAGAAAACATTTCCTCCTTATGAAAACAACTCACAAAACCCACTAAGAACATATTTAGAGAATCCTAGGACAATTGAAGAGTGATTCTTTGCTATAGTTGGTGAATTTCTACCAAAATTGAACGTGGACAATGTGGGTGGATTATCAGAGTCAATTCATATAATGTGGACAATGTGTGTGGATTATTAGAGTCAATTCAAAAAATGTTCAATAACGTGAGGTTTAGAGTTGTGCTTAAGAGTGTAATTAGTGGTTCGTCTAATTAAGGGTCTTAGTTGACTTAATTGAGATTTAAATTGATATATTTACATATTTGCATTATAAATGTGTATAAGAAGTGATTTCTGAGATACAGATTGAAGTTGAGCCACAATCCTAACTTTACAGATTTTGAGGTAAGTGCTATTTACACTTACCATTGCATGTCTTGCATCTGTATGGTTAAGTATACATGATGAATGTATATTTGTTAAGATGGTAGCAAAAATGTGTCATTAATTGGGAGTTAATTGTGGTTGTGTTCTGGTATGAGTATTTAGGAATTGTGTGAGATAGATTGATGATAAGTATGTATATATGGTGTTATATGATGGACTTGATGTGTTCTAAATGCTTGGTATTAGGTATGAGAAATGGTATGCCAATATGACATTGTGGATGCAACTATAATGTATGTGGTTGATGATAACAATGAGGCATGTAATGTGTGAAAACCTTAGATATAAGCTTTATGTGTTGAATGTTTGCTATTAATGAGTGTAAAGGTGAAAATGTTATACATGTGGCATTTTATTGCATTAAGATTTGATAGCTATAATGAATATCATAATTCATGTGTTGCATTGAGCCTTATTGTGTGATACGTGGTCGTGAGGATTCTGAACAAGAGCTCGATGCTGAAATGGGTCTGAGGATATTCCAAGTGAGAGCTTGATGTCAGGTTGGGCCTGAGGTAAATTCCAAGTGAGAGCTCAATGTCAGTTAGGCCAAGGATATTCTGGGCGAGTGCTCAATGTCAGGTTGGGCTAGAGGAAAAAGGAAGACCTCAGGGCATGCATTGTATGTGATTTTGCATTAGCATTTGATAAATGCATTCATTCTTGTTTGTTAATGCATCTTGCATAATGAATTTAAAAGAATGATGCCATGGATTTGTATATATGTGTATATGGGGGGGTTGCTATGAAGTTGGGATTTCATGCTTTATGATGAGTTATGACATATGCATATGCATTATGTGAACCTTAAAATGATGAATGTGAATTATGGTGCATTAAATGTATTACATGAATGATTGAGTTGAAAATGGTGGAATGAAGTGCTATGGCTATGTTTTAATGGCAAAAAATGTATGATAATTACTGTGGATGTTATGAGCATGTGTGTTGAATAAAAAGGCTAAAATTGGTTGTGAATTATTGAAGTTTGTAGGTTGGCACTATAGGCGTGCCAACTGGCACCACCTCATGCTGAGCACTGGATTATACAGGTTCTCAGTAAGACCTCGTGCCAAGTGACACGTGGGTCGTGCTAAGCTTCTGACTTAGTTTTAAGTGTTAGCACGATGCCCTTGCTGACCAGCACGAGCTCGTGCCAGACTACTAATCCTAGTATTTTTGGATTCTCACGCACTTTTGTATTTTGTACATCTAAACACATGTTGGTATAGGTAGATGATTCATGAATTGTTTTTAAACCATAGTCATAGCTTCCGCATATTACGGTTGATTTTGTATTTAACTTATTATTGGCCAAGGTTTTAAATTAATGCATGTTTATTCATATTTCTTTTTCAAGTGGCTTGATAAATTATTTAATGAAAAATATGGGTGCTAATTTCCTTAGTTATTATTTATTTAACTCAAAAAATGGCTTTTAAATTTTGGGTGCGACATTTAGTGGTATCAGAGAAGGGATTAGATTCCCTGCGGAATATGCCAAAATGGTTTTGATTGCATCATATTTTGTAAAACTAAAGGAGTTTGAAATTTGATTTCTATAGGATGGAGCCTATTGACAACTTATCACATGACGACACTGTAGAGTCTCGTAACTCGGTGCAGGGGCATGGATCTGCTCTGGAACCTAATTTGCAACCTCTACCAGCTGTAGTACTACCTTATGACCCCATTATGCTCCTTTTAAGAAGATGTTACAACGGATGATGATGGGGGTAGTATAGAGATGTTAGGCTACGTAGTTGTAGTCTCTATGCCTGCTAGAGAGACAGTGATTGTCAAACATGTGTTGAGGAACTGTGAGTTGAGGATTGGTGAGTTAGAGTATATTGCATATTTGACCGTCTTACAAATGGCAGAGTTTGGAATCATTCTGGGAATGGATTGGTTATCTAGGAATCGAGTAGTGGTAGATTACTATACAAAGAAAGTAGTGGTGGAAGTTGAGGATGAGCAAAAAGTGTTATTACTAGGTGAGTAGAAGGTCATTCCTTTTAGTTTGGTTTGAGTAGCGATGGCGGCACAGTTGATTAGAAATGGATGTGAAGCCTTCTTGGGTTTTGTGACTAATCTGAATAAGACTAAGTTAAAAATAAGGGATTTAGAGGCAGTGAAGGATTATCCCAAGGTATTTCCTAAAGAGTTGCCAGGATTGCCACTTCAGAAGGAGGTTGATTTTGAGATTGAGACGGTGGTGGGGGCAACACCAATGTCAGTGGCACTTTACCGGATGACAGGTGTCAAGCTATAGGAACTGAAGACATAGTTAGAGGAGCTACTTGAGAAGGGTTTTATTAGGCTGAGTGTGTCGTTGTGGAGCACACCAGTGTTATTCGTCAAGGAGAACGATGGGAGTATACGGTTTTGCATTGACTACCGCGAGCTGAATAAGGTGACAGTGAAGAACATGTATCCGTTGTCTCGCATAGATGATTTTATTGACCAGCTGAGGGGAGCGACAATGTTCTCCAAGATTGATCTACGGTCTGGTATTGCCTATTATAGGTAGAGGAGAGTTCGATAGCTAAGATAACATTTAGGATTTGGTATGGCCACTTTGAGTATACAGTGATGTCATTTGAGTTGACTAATCTGCCAGTAGACTTTATGGTTTTGATGAACAAGCTATTCCAGCCATACTTGGATCAGTTTGTAGTGGTCTTCATTGATGATGTGCTAGTACACTTGAGAGATAAGGAGGAGCACGAGGGGAATCTTACGTTAGAACTGGAATTTTTTAAAGCAAAGGATTTCTAGATGGGAGAGGTGTTCTTCCTAGGCCACATAATTTCGATAGAGGGTGTCAAGCCATATCCGAGTAAGATTAGAGTGTCACAGGAGTATGAAGCTCCTAGAAATGCAATAGAGGTGAAGAGTTTCTTAGGTCTGGCAGGCTATTACAGACGGTTTATTGAGTAGTTCTCTCGATTGGCTAGGCTGATGACTACATTGCTTAAGAAAAATGCTCCGTTCATTTGGAATGAGCGAATGCTAGGACAGTTTCCATGAGCTAAAGAAGAGGTTGGTAGAGGCTCCAGGTCTGATGTCGTTGACGCAGGGAGGTGGATTTGTAGTGTATACAGACGCATCTAGGGCAGGTTTAGGAGGATTGCTTAGCAGAATGGAAGGGTCATTGCCTATACCTCGAGATAGTTGAGATCGTACAAGGCTAACTACCCTACTCACGACTTTGAGTTGGTTGCGATCATTTAAGCTCTGAAGTTTTGGGGGCACTATCTGTATGGAGAGAGTTTTCAGAAATTTACGGATCACAAAAGTCTCAAGTATATTACTACACATCGGGAGCTAAACATGAGGTAGAGGCGGTGGATTGTGTTACTTAAGGATTATGATTGTTCGATTGAGTACCATCCAAGGAAGGTGAATGTGGTTGCTGACACTTTAAGCAGGAAAGGGAAGGAGGATGAAGATTCTGTGACTTATAGGGCAAAGTGTTTATTCGCATTGCAGGAGCTCAAAGTGTAATTGGATTTTATTGAGGGTAAGATGTTAGCAAACATATAGGTGAGACCCCGTATGAGGGACTTGATAGTCGAGTTGCAAAAAGATGATGAGCACTTAATGAAAATTAAGAAGAAGGTGGAAAAGATAAAGGCGACTACGGGTCATAAATTGGATGATGACGAAGTGTTATACTACAGGGGACGGTTGTTTGTTCTTGATATAGTTGAGCTTAAGGAGAGTTTGATGGTTGAGGCACATTTGTCACCATAATCGGTACATCCTGGTAGCACCAAGATGTATCGAGATATATGAGATATGTATTGGTGGATCAACATAAAAAGAGAGATTGCTGAGTTTGTAGCTCAATATTTGCCTTGCCAGCAGATCAAAGTGGAACATCAAGCTCCATTCAAAAAGTTGAGACTGTTAGAGATTCCTGAGTGGAAAGGGGAGAAGATCATTATGGACTTTATTGTGGGTTTACTGGGGACGTTCAGACGTTATGATGCAGTTTGGGTCATAGTGGATAGGTTGATGAAATTAGCACACTTCTTGGTTATACGACAGGATGACACACTAGACAAGCTTGCGAACTTGTATGTTGCAGAGATAGTGAGATTACACGGGATGTCTATTTCTATAGTATCGGATCGAGATCCACGGTTTACACCGTAATTCTGGAGGATTTTACAGGATGCGATGGGCACCATGTTATAGTTTAGCACCGTATTTCATCTTCAGACTGACGGTCAGTCTAAGAGGACTATTCAGATTATGGAGAAGATGATGAGAGCTTATGTGCTAGAATTTAGTGTAATTAGGATGATCACTTACTGCTAATAGGTTTGATTACAATAATAATTATCACTCGAGCATTAGTATGGCACCATATGAAGCCCTATATGGAAGGCGGTGCCAGAGTCTAGCCTATTGTGATGTCGAGGGCTTGCGGCAGAATAAGGGATCGAAGCTAGTTTAACAAACCCTCGAGAAGGTAAATATGGTGAAGAGACGTATGCAGGCAACTCAGGATCGCCAGAAGAATTACTTCCATCGACATCATCAGGAGATAGAGTATGAGGTCAGAGATAGAGTTTTCCTCAAGGTTTCACCGTGGACAGGTATGGTCAGATTCGGGTGGAGAGGAAAGATCAGTCCGAGGTATGTGGGTCCGTACAAGATTACAGCAAAAATTAGACCACTAACCTATCGACTCTAGTTGCTAGAGAGTTGTCCCAACTTCACAATGTGTTCCATGTAAAAATGCTAAGGAGGTACAGATCGAACTCGGTCACGTGTTTAGGGCACCAGAGTTAAAGATTGCAGAGGATTTGACCTATGAGGAGGAGCCAATAGAGATATTGTGTAATAGTCCCATCCTAAAACCCTAATGTTAATTAACATAAGTAAAATTATTAATATGACTAGACAATAATTAGAGAATTTAATAAAGAAAAGAGGTAAAACGTAAGTTAAAAAGGAATATTGAATAAGTTAAGAGTTATATGGATTGAGGATTCGAGAGAATGAAGTGTGGACATGAAATCGACAAAAAAATGAATGAACAACATAGAGGGCGTGCTGTCAATATGGGGGCGTGTTGGGGGTGCGTTGTATGGAAAATCAACACGATCATGCTAAAAAATCAACACGAAAGTGCTCTTAAAGAAGGGCACGGTCGTGCCAAGATTGGCACGGGGCGTGCCGAAGTGCTAAGTTTTCCAAAACATTGAAAAACTGAGCGACACATGAAAAATGAATTTTGACACAGGGCGTCCTGACATGGCACGGTCATGCTAATGCCTTAACATGTATATAAGCTGCATTCGAGCTTAAAATGAAGGCGAGAAATAGAAGGAACACTAGAGAGAGTTTTAGTGAGACTGAGAAAGATAGAAAGAGAGAGAAGGAGTCAGGAAACTAGTTCTATATATTGAATAAATCGTAGAATCGAGTTGGGAATCATCCGACATAACTGAAACGAAACATTTCGGGAAAATAGTAATTATTTACGAAGTTTTCGTATATGATAAATATACAAAAGTTAGTTTAGCGTAAGAATTGATAGAGAATATTGAGATAAGAAGTAAATAGAATTGAAATAGAAGCACACATAGTAAATTATTATGGTGTTTGATTTTATAGAAAGTTTCGTATGTGATTTTATAGGACGACACGCTAGACGGTCAGAGTTGGACCAGGGCACACAGAGGTCTGAGTACTTCTGATAGTAGGTGAATAATCTAGTCACTTTAAATAACGATTATATGATTTATTATTACGAATATTTGATAATGAATAAAGTATAAGTGAAAATGGATAGACATGAAAATGGTATATGAATATGAAAGTATGAAAATGGAAAGTGAACATGTACAGGATATGAAAAGTGAAAAGGTACGTGAACGCTGTATATGTGTGATCTATATATATGAGATATACATACACTGGTTACAGGATCATAGCTTTGGCTGTACAGGATTATATGTTTTTATATGAACGATACTATTATAGGATACGATCATGATTGTTGATGATATGATTGAAAGTGATAGGAAAATGTTATGAGATATTGGTTTACATATGATATTTGAATTAAAAGACTACTCACTGAGCCCACAACTCACCAGTTGTGATTTTTATTTTATGATCCCGTAGTGAGTTCAGATAGGCATACAGATTATGCAGGTGGGTTGACTGCTACTCTCAAATCATTTTCTCTCTTTGTCAAAGCTGGGCCTAGGAGGTTTTGAGTGTTGTTGCATGAATGTATGTATATATATATATATATATATATATATATATGGTTTTATGTTTGCCTATGATTGATATGATTGTTGAGGTGTATATTGATAGAAATAGTTTAATATTGCCTGAGAACCTTGATATGATTTATATTGCTTACAGAATTGTGATTGGCTGGGATATGACAGGTTACAGCAGTGACGCACAAGTTCTATTTAATGTATGAACTTTATATTGTACAAAATACACGACATATTAGATCAACACAAGGCTTAACTCTTGGGTGTGTTGACTAAAACGATGTATATTCTAAATGGTTTACGATTAAGCTGCAATCTAAATATACTGATAAATGATATTATGAAATAAATATGAATGCAAAGTTGTTTATTGAACATGAAAATACATATAGAATAAAAAGGTTTAAATTGATACATATACTTAAATGTATAATAACAATGATAATAAGCAAACTAGAATAGGATGTTTCATTTTGGTATCAGAGGAGGGATATCATCCCGGATATGTAATTGATATTTTGTTTATGATTTGTAGTGGCATGTTCATTGTGTGAAATGTGTGCTTAATTTGTTTTATTTTGTTTATATAGATATGTTAGAGCCCAGACATTCTATTGAAAGAGAAGGGGCAACAGACCCTACAGTACAGTTGTCACATGCAGGATCTAGAGATACTCAGTATGATCCTAATTATCTACATTATTGACCATCCTATCCTTATCCACCACCAACTTACTATCCTACGTACAGAGATGTACCCAGAGATCCACCTCTGACTGATTACCAGATTAGAGCCAAAAATTTAAAGGAATTAAAAAAGTTGGGAGCTGTAAAATTCAAGGGTCCCACAGATCCAGGATTGGCAGAGGAGTGGTTGGACCAACTTATACGAGTTTTTGAGATAATGTAGCCTAACAGTGACAATAGGTTAGAGTTTGCTGTGTCATTGTTACAGGGTGATGCGTACAGCTGGTGGAAGACTGTTCCCATTCTTTTTAGTTTCCACGAGTTATATTATGAGAGGATTTTTTTACAGGATTTAGAAAGAATTACTAACTGAAAGTATATTTTGATTCCAAATGGAAGGAATTCTTAGCTCTGTAGCAGGGGAAGATGACTGTAGTGGAGTGCAATATATAGTTTGCCCAGCTATCACATTTTGCTGCAAGTTATATTTCTACCGATAGGGATAAATGCAAGTTATTTGAAGATGGTTTGAATAAGAAAATTCACAAACAAATCCCTAAGACAGAAACGAGCGAGTATAAAGTATTGAGAGATGTAGCGATTAGGGTTGAAGAACTTCTTAAATTTAAAGATAATGATGAAGTGGATAATGTGAGTAAACAAAAGAGGTTAGGGACTCTAGGAGAGTCGAGTAAACTAGGAAAGAGGACTGAGGTTACTCCTACTCGTACCAGATTTCGAGGATTTACTGTAGGCCGATGACAACCTTTTTCTTACCAGGCTTATCGTAGTAGAGGATCTGGTCGAGGATGATTGAGTAGCTCAACATTTGTAGTGGGATTAGTTAGGAACTTTTTCTCTCATTATGACCATTATCATTCAGGGGAGTGTAGGATATTGAGCAATAGTTGTTACATTTGTGGACAATAGGGACACTATATAAGGGATTTCCCTATAAGAGGAGATAAAGGTGATACAGAGAGAGATGTAATTCGAACAGTGCATAGTAATGATATGAGGGTTACGACTAGTCATACTCAAGGATGGGATAGAGGAGCTACTTCTACTCTAGCGTCTAACCGATGCAGAGGAGCCTCTGGAACTCAGACTCAGGGACACGCTAGAGTTTTTGTGATGTCTCGATAGGAGGCAACAGACACCCTAACGTTATCACAAGTGAGTTACATTTATTTGGTGTTTTTACTTACGAATTAAAAGAATCTAGTTCTACAAATTCATTTGTTACCCTAAAATAATATATGTCATAAAAGTTAAACCAAAAAATTGATCCAGAGCCTAGGAGTCCATAATTCTTTAGGCAAGATAATGTCGGTACATACGATATAGCAAGATTATATAATACATGATTAAAATTTGATTTAATATTACAGGATTCGACAGAGTTTACCTAATATTTGATATGGATTGGTTATCTCGTCATTGAGCTAAAGTAGATTGTTATACCAAAGTAGTAATTATAAAACCTAAAGAATAGAATAAAGTAATATTTTGCAAAAAGAGGAAGATTGTGCATAGTAGTGTCAGCTATTCAAGCCTTTAAAATGATCCATAATGGATGTGAAGCTTACTTGGATCATATAATTGATAGAATAACAACGTATGAAAATGTTAAAAGAATTCCAACAGTAGACCAATTTTCTGACGTAATTCTAGAAGAACTTTTAGGATGACCTCCTGATAGAGAGACAAAATTTACTATTGATTCAATTCCTGGTATGGTACTTATATCCATATAGTCATACATAATGGAATCATGGGAATTACAGGAATTAAAGAAATAGTTACAAGAGTTACTTCATAGGGGATTTATTTGACTAAGTGTTTCACCTTCACTTATATTATTTGTTAAAAAGAAAGATGGAACAATACGGTTACGTATAGATTATAGAAAATTGAATTAGGTAACAATGAAAATTAAATATCTATCAACTTGACAATTGCAAGATACCACAGTGTCTTCAAAGATTGACCTAAGATCCGGGTATCTTCAATTAAAGATAGCAGAGGAAGATATTCTAAAGACTACTTTTTTAACCTGGTATGGTCATTATGAGTTTTTAGTTATGTTATTTTGTTTAACTAATACTCCAACAACATTTATGGCACTGATGAACAATATATTCTAGTCCTTTCTCGATCTGTTCATAATTGTCTTCATAGATGATATATTGATTTACTCGAGAAATACCTAAGGACATAATGAATAATTGCGAATAGTATTGCAAATATTACGAGAAACTAAATGTATCCAAACCTTAGCGAATGTGAGTTTTTATTAAATCATGTAGTTTTCTTGGGACATGTGATATCGAGATAAGGAATATCAGTATATCCAAAGAAAATTGAAACATTATTAACTTGGGAACCTCCTAAGACAGTTACAATATAGCTATAGAGGTACAAAGTTTCCTGGGTATGACAAGATACTATCATAGATTTGTAGAGGGATTATTGATTGTAGCTACTCCACTAACACGACTGTTGAGAATGAATGTATCTATTCAGTGGAATGACTATTGTCAGCATGGTTTTGCTGAATTGAAGTATAGATTAACCATAAATCTAGTTCTTAAGATTCCTTTGAGTACACGAGGATTCATCATTTACAATGATGCTTCATATTAAGGACTTGGATGCATATTGATGCAAAATGGGAAAGTGGTAGTGTTTGCTCTAAAGATCTAGAGACATTATTTATATGGCAAGACATTTCAGACTTTTACATGTCATAAAAGCCTGAAGTATTTGATGACCCCAAAAGAACTTAATATGCGACAAATAAGGTGGGTAGAGTTGTTGAAAGAACTTAACTGACTTAGTACAAAGTCAAGTGTTGTTATATCTAGCTTACAATTAACACGTATGATCGATTTGATGGCTTTACAAAACTTGAATACCAATTTAGAATTAACTGAATTGGGAGTGTTAATAAAAACATTAATGGTTTGACCAATGATGTTAAGAAAGATACAAGCAGCACAACAGCAAGATGAAGAGTGCATAAGGATGATTGAATAGATTGATCAGGGTATTGAGATCCCATTTCAATTGGTTGATAAATTGTTACTGATTGGATCTAAAGTATGTTTACTAGATATCGAGAGGATTAGACAAGACATATTGAATGAAGCGTATAATGCTTCATACACTATATTCTAGGAATGGCAAAAATGTACAATACTCTAAAATAACATTACTGGTAGTCTAATATGAAAAATAGAAGTAGCTGAATTTATTTCCAAATGTCTGTTATGTCAATAAGTAAAGGCTGAACATCAGACACCAGTAGGGAAACTTCAGTCATTATCAATACCGATCTAGAAGTGGGAATAAATGACTATGGATTTTGTGATAGGGTTACCACTTACCCAATTAGATGAAGATGCATTTGGATGATTGTAGATAGACTAATCAAAACTGTGTGTTTCTTACTGACTAAAATTGGAATCTTTTTAAAGCAATTGGTAGAGTTGTATATACGAGAGATAGTCTGATGACATGGTATTCCTGAGATCCAAGGTTTACTTCCAGATTTTGGCACACATTACCGAATGTGTTGGGTACAAAATTGAATTTCAGTACTGCTTTTCATCCGCAGACTAATGGACAGACAAAGTGAACTATACAGATACTAGAGGAAATGTTGAGATATTTTGTTTTGGAGTTTCAAGGCTCTTAAGAACAATATATGTCATTAATAAAATTTGCTTACAACAATCAAGACCACAGTAGCATTGGTATGACACCATATAAAACTCTATATAGACAAAAATGTAGAAGTCTGATATACTGGGACAAAGAAGGGAAAAAATATTTGAAAAATCTAGAATTGTACAAGAAACGGACAAATTAAAAGCAAGTTGAAAGCTATTCAGGATAGACAGAAAAGTTGTTATGATCAGTATATAAGAGAAGTGGTGTATGAGATCGAGAATAGAGTTATTTTTGAAAGTTTCACAATAGAAACCAATAATACGATTTGGAAATAAAGGAAAATTAAGTGTAAAAAATGAAGTTATAAAACGAAGTGGTCCTTTAGCTTACAGACGTACTCTTTCTGCCCAATTAGTGCAAATACACAATGGTATGTCTTAGAGATGTAGATCAGATCCTAATCATGTTATACTAGAGTCAAAAGTATGGATTGAAGAAAACTTAACCTATACAAAAGAATTGTGGATCATAGAATGAAACAGCAAGACCAAATAGATTTGAATAGAATGAAAAAGCTAAGACATATATAAGAATGAATTTAGAGGACAAAATTCTTTAAGGGGGAAGATTTGTAACATTCCCATCCTAAAATACTAATGTAAACTAACATAAGCAAAATAATTAATATGATTAGAGGATAATTAGAGAATTTAATAAAGAAAATAGGTAAAAGGTAAGTTAAAAAGGAATATTGAACAAGTTAAAAGTTATGCGGATTAAGTATTTGACAAAATGAAGTTTAGACATGAAATCAGTAAGAAAACAAATGAACAACACAGAGGGCGTGCTGTCAACATGAAGGCGCGTTGTTTGGAAAATCAACATGATCATGCTTAAAAAAATCAAGACAAAAGTGCTCTAAAAGAAGGGCACGATCGTTATAAGATTGGCACGGGGCATGCCGAGGTGCTGAGTGTCGTGAAAAGTTAAAAAACTGAGCGATGCATGGAAAATGAACTTTGGCACAGGGCATGCTGACATGGCATGGTTGTGCTGTTGCCTTAACATGTATATAAGTTGCATTTAAGCTCAAAATATAGGAGAGAAATAGAAGAAAAACCAAAGAGAGCGAAATAAAGTCTGAGAAAGAGAGAAAATGGGTCAGAAAACTAGTTATATATATATCGAATTGATCGTAGAATCGAGTTGGGAATCATCCGACATAATTGAAACGGAAAAATTCAGAGAAAACGGTAAGTATTTGTGAAGTTTTCGTATATGAGATATATAGAAAAGTTAGCTTAGAGTAAGAATTGATAGAGAATATTGAGATAAGAAGTAAATAGAATTGAAATAGAAGCATGCATAGTAAATTATTGTGGTATTGGATTTTATAAAAAGTTTCGTATATGATTTCACAGGATGACAGGCTAGACGGTCAGAGCTAGACCAGAGTACACGGAGGTTTAACCACTTCTTATAGCAGGTGAGTAATCTACTCACTTTAAATATCAATTATATGATTTATTATTATGAATATTTGAGAATGAATAAAGTATAATTGAAAATGGATAAATAAGATCATAATTGACTGAAAGAAATTGAATAGCACAGGAATATGAAAATATGAAAATGGAATGTAAACAAGTACATGATATAAAAATATGAAAATGGAAAGTGAACGGGTACAGGATATGAAAAGTGAAGAGGTATGTGAGCGCTGTATATGTATGATCTATATATGTGTGATATACATACAATTGTTAAAGGATCACAACTTTGGCTGTACAAGATATCAGCACTGATAACAGTTACGACTTTACAGGTTGACAGCTTTGGCTGTACAGGATTATATTTTTTTATATGAACGATACTGTTATAGGATATGATCATGATTTTTGATGATATGATTGAAAGTGACAGGAAAATGTTATGAGATATTGGTTTACATATGATATTTGAATTAAAAGATTACTCATTGAGCCCATAACTCACCAACTGTGATTTTTGTTTTAGGATCCTGTAGTGAGTTCAGATAAGCATACAGATTATACAAGTGGGTCGACTGCTACTCGTAGATCATTTTCTCTCTCTTCATTAGAGTTGGGCCTATAAGGTTTTGAGTGTTGTTGTAAGACTGTATGTACATATGACATGTTATTTAAATAGATAGATACAAATGTTTTGTTGTTGAGTTGCTGTAACATTCTAAATATTTTTTGTCGTAAAATAACGATAAATATGTGTTTAAATGTTAATATATAAAGATATACAAAAGGTTGATCGAAGGTTGACGCGAAACGATCGAAGAAAATCGAAAAACCTGGAATTAAGGGAGTACGCACAGTGGACAAGAAAGTACGCGCGATCGCTGCCACCACGCGTAGTTTCCTTCCACCATGCGTGGATCGCTGAATTCTGGAAAAAAATATAAGTTTCAACGATTAAGCGGTTAATTTTATTTCTACACTTCCCAAACCAGATTTCATTTAGAGGAAAACCCATCAGAGAAGCAGAGAAGATTGAGAAATCATCCAAGAAGTGATTTTTGAAGGAGAGAAGTTGATTTCTTGCAAGAAATCCATAAGGTAACTAAGATTGATAGTTGGTTGATTTTAAGTTGACGGATTGATTTTTGCTGAGTATATGGTTAATTTAGGCTGAATTCTTGCTGGAATTGATGGATTTGAACTGAGATTTGATGAGTTGCATATTAGAGTTAGGATGAGTTTATGTGGAAATTTAAAAGAAGAAGGGCATAAACTTAAGGTTTATGTTAAGTTGATAATTAGTTTACATTGAACTGAAATTATGTTAAATGTTATGTAATGAATGAGAATAGTTGCTGGAATAACTATGATTAAGTGTAGAAAGTTGTCATAAATGATTTGGAGATGAAATTGAGAAAGATGGACCTTAAAAGGAATTGTTGGAATAGTTGACATATAGTTAACTTATGATTGAAAATGATATGTTTTAATGATTCTAAAGTTAGAATCAATACTTGAATTGGTTAGTAATGCATTATATATGGTTGATTTCGTACAGGAGGATCTATACGACTACTGGGAAGCTGTTGAGCCAGTGTTGGTTATTGTTTTGCTTGTTTTCGAGGTAAGTGTTCTTACGCTTACTAAATTGGATCGTAATCTATTCGGAATTATGTTGATTAAGCAAAGTAAAAATAGGTGTCTATAATGAAATGTTGATTTATTAGACGACTTATTGTGAACCTGATATGTTTGGTTTATGATTGTATTAACATTTTTTGATTGATAGATGATTATACCTGTGTGGTATGTTTTGATCGAGCTTGATGTGTTATCTTTGTTTACCTATGTGGTATTGTCTGATTTGCTCAGTGTGAGCTGAGATAAATATTTTACTGTGTGCTCTGCTGTGTGCTATGTTATATACTAAGCTGTGTGAGGAATGAATGTCATTCAATGTTGTGTGCGATTACGAATGATATTCATATTGATTACATTCATACATTTACATATTTGTATGACACGAGCCTGTGTGGCAAAAGATAAAAGGATTACTGTGTGTTTTCCTGGACTGCTGTGTGCGATAGTCCATATTTACGAGTTTTGTTCAGAGCTGTGTGCTCAGTCTATATGCCTTACCTCTGCTGTGTGAGATAGAAAAATTCTATTGTTGTGTGCGATAGTGGATAATACCCGGGTCATTCTGTGTGAAATTGCATTTCATTACACTTCATACATTATATTCATATATGTATGATTGAGTATTGTTATTGATGAACCTGTGTGTTTCGTAATTTGTTGTGTGCAATATTGAATGAAAGATAATGATCTTTGTGAGTTTATTTTTATCGTTACCTGTATGATTCGATATTCGTATGATTGATCTGTGTAATCATATTGAGTCTGTGTGCCAGATTAGGATAATGCTGTGTGCTATTTTATATCTGTGTGAAATGATTTGTCTGACATTCGGGGATCCCTAGGGACAAGATAGATACGCATGTCCTCGTGCTATTTTATGTTTTCCCCTGCACATCATTTACGTTAAAACTAAGAATACTTACTGAGGATTGTTTATACTCACTCGTTGTTGTTTTAAACGATTGTGCAGATCGTAGATAGCTGCCTATCACTGGACACAGAGTTGATTGGTTCCTTCCAGAGCTTACGTCAGAGGTCGAGCTCCAGTTGTCGCTTACGTCAGAGGTCAAACTCCAGTTGTCATTTTTGTTATTTTGGATTTGTACATGTTGTACATTTGTATATACACGCAGGTTTTCAGTTTGATTGTTTTCAAACTTATTTGCTTCCGCTAGTGTTTTGTTTTACGAATGAAAACAGATTTGGGCCAGAATTTATGAAATAACGTGAATATATCTTTTATATTCTCTCTCTCCTCTAATTTTAGATTTGATTTTATATAATTTCTATAAATTATATGGTTTATTTGGGAAATTGGTTTATAAAAATGAGTTTCACATACATCGCACTTATAAGTACTTCCCTGCGTCCGTTCTGATTGAAACAACTTTCCGAAATGCTGACGCGCCATTTCCTTCAGCTCACTGCTCCGTTACCCATTGATCAGCCTCCGCTTTCAACCCCTTAATGCGGTTCTTCTGCCTTTTAATTAAAGTTTTGGTATGGAAATATTTGGTATTTCTGTCCACAAATAAAATCCAGTTATCCCTAGCCTTTTGGAAACATATCAACTCCTCCTCTCGGGGTACCTGCTCCAACTCCGTTTCAAGTTTCCTTTCTAGCTTAACCAATC